>JTDE01000560.1:27398-43354 GCA_014338405.1 Paragonimus skrjabini miyazakii | reverse complement strand
CACTCCGTAGCGGATAACAATTTGAAGGTATCTACCTTCAGACAAGATCTGGTTTGAAGAACCGTCCGTGTCAGGAGTGAAACGTTACCAATGAATAAAACTATGGATTACTGCTTATTAAGGGATTTCGGTCGCTGAAGACTGAACATCGCTCGCATTTGCTTACGGTTTTCGTATTCCCAAAAACTATCGAGTGAACATCTTTGAGGCTTCGTTCTTACCAGGGCTCGTCAATAGCGCCTATTTTTGTTAAGGCCAAGAGTGGAATTCCAACCACGCCTTTATGCAGCAAAGCTGTTGACCACTGTACCATTGACTTCACATCAGGCACGGTTGAATTGCTCTCTGCAAACACTCGGGCACGTTCGCCCGCCAGTGATGATTAGAGTACCCGATTGCCTCGACAGCAGGTATAACTCACAAGCGAAAGTGGGTGGGCGCTTGTATGCGATAAATCAGTCGTGCCTAATACAACAACAATGGCACAGTGGTCACACCTTGTTCACGCAGTTGTGTTCGGAGTTTTAATCCCGACCGTGGAAAGGATGTGTACTACTGATGAGCCCTGACGAGAGCGAAAATTCGAAAGGGGCCGGCTAGAAAGTCCATTGGGAATGCAACAGCTGTGATCAATTGTGAGGGACGTTCAACTTAGATTGTGGATTCCCAATCGGTTTCAATTATATTCCTAGTAAGAACTGGGGAAATCTGCAGAATGATTCAAAGGTCGCCTGTTAAGATTAAACCTAGCAGTGAATTCAGAAAAAGCAATAAAATACGCGAGTGGAAGAAAAAAACACATTGTACTCACTCACCATCATTAGCATCATCTGACAACAATACGCTTAGAGACGATACTGACGCTTAACTGCTATATAACTAAAGAAAGAGCAAACCCTAGTCTAAATGTGAAAAAGGAGTGGGAGTTAGTCGCTGAAACAGTGTCTAAACTCGAGCAATTAGTACCTAGGTGCTTATATATTACAACCACTACAACTACTAAGTTGTAAGAGGAAAATGGCATCCTTACAGTTCTCACTACCCCCCACCACAAGTTGCGCTTACTTCACGAACAACTGTCAACCAACACCAATAATACCAGTGAATACGATTGTCCGACACATCTCCTAATTTTCCGAACTAGTACTCAGGTGAATTATGAGGACTCATGGTTGTCAGGTGCCAACTTACCAGTAATAAACGCCAGTTTCAGTTTCTAAGTCACCGTCCTGGATGCAGCTGGGAGACTCAACAGGGTACATAAACGACTGGAATTCTTAATGCACGCTCAACTATTTGGATCTACGCGCCTTGAAGGTTTGGATAAGTGAACTTACTCGATCTTCACGGTCTGAAACCCACCTTCTGTTGTAAATGGATCTACGGCCTACGAGCGCGTAAACAGATAACAGAATAGCGGTTAATGAAACGGCAGATAACGAAATGACGGTCAACGGTAACAAACAACGGAGTATACACGACTAATTCCTAACTTCCCGGCCGACCAAACCAACCGAGGCTAATGCATGAACAAAGAAAAAGGACTGGCCCCCGGACAGAGCTCTTTTTATGTCACTCAATTCGAAGACAACATGATCACAAACCCGTTCATATTTATAGGGTTTGGGACCAGCAACAAAACAAAGTCAAAAAGAATGGACCGGACAAAAGTTCAGAAAGCACAGTGTAGGCGCGTAGTCGGAATGACAACAAACGTTGGCACGAAGGCCGAGGACGTTCGTGAAGACCGAAGAAGTACATGGCCATGGCAACTGTGAAGGTCGCTTTAAGCAGTAATGGGTTAGGCTTTTCCAAAGGCAATTAAAACAGCGTTTTCGGGGAAATGGATTCTTCCCCGACACCTTCTAACGCTTTGATCCCGAAGCATGCCACTGAGCACAACTATTCATGAGCAAGGCCATCAGTATGTTTTACATCCGCAAAATTTAGCGAGCATGTCTTGCAGTCGTAAGATAAAATTGTTCTGATTTTAACCTCGTAAACGCGCCTTTTTCACACCAGATGCTTCAGGCTGTAGGGCACTAGTTCACTTTCCACACTCACGTCGTTCGAGATACAGCTTACTCATTAGCAATCTATGACGATTGGGCCGACCGACACACAAGTATGAAACAGCGAAGTAACACCAACTGAGTATAATTTTGTGAGGATCTCATTCAGGTGGTTGGTACAGGTGGTGGCTCAACGCCGATCGACGTCTCAACATCTGAACAGAAATCCCGCGTCTACGAGTGCGAAACACTTAACCCTAACAGGTTATGGGTTTCAATTCGCTACTTCAGTTGTGGTCATATCATGCAATCGCAGCCCCAAGATGGTGTTTTCCGAAATATCGCTAGTCAAGCGTCACAGATCGGCTCTTTTAACAAGAGGTAGCGACGCAATCAAACTCGTTGCCGTGACACTGGCTAACCGAAATAGGAGTGAAACAAAACTAGTAAACAAAATTACATCCTAACTATGAACCTGTTTTCTGTGTTCAGCCACCAGGATAACTACAACACAAAGAATATAACTAACCAACGGAGGTTACACAGTAAATGCTCCAAATTCAGTTCGATTAGTTGTGGGCCAGATGAGTTCGTACGAGCTCTCAACGAGTGCATGGATCAGGGCCGCGTAATCGAATACCAATCGCCCCGACAGCGGTCAACACTCGGAATCTTACTATTTTGAATCAATTTTCTTGGGATTTGGCAGACAATCTGAAAAACAGCCTTCTTACTGACATGCTCATTGGAGTTGATCAAATTTATTATTAGCTACTTCGTTTTTTCACGCTTCGTACTGAGGCTGTTCGACTGCGTGCCTCTTCAGAAATCTAAGTTATGATGACCTTCGAACCTTTCTTAAGCCTTGTTAATGCGCTGCAAGCGAAAGATTTGTTTGGTACCCAACCTGAATATGAACTTTCTTCAACTTTTAACTTAATTTAGACTCCACTAATATGTACTTCTGTATATAAGAATACTTCTTGCCCTGTAGTTTTCTAGCCTAGATTTTACTGACAGTCTTTAATATTCGTTTTTGCGATAGAAGGGTTCTACTTTCATACCAGCCTAACAACTGGCATTGGTAGATTGCATCGCAAAGGCCACCACTCACGCTCTTCTCGGTCTTATCCCTCCGAGCCTCCATTGGAAATGGGCTGAGTGAAACCCTATGTAGTGCAGCGCAAACCACTCGCGGTAAGGGTTACACAAGCAGACCACAATTGGCTTCGGTCACTGAGACAGGTTAATCCGGAGACGGATCCCGCCAACGTTGCGTATGAAACAAGCTTATGCAACAACAGTTTCACAATCCGATCTTCGGTACTTGAATAAAATTGCTTACAATGTTAACTCGGTTTCTACGACAGTGTCGCGTACACAAACGTAACAGATCTTTTTCCAAAATGCATTCACGTAAATTATAACGCACACATAGTGAATCTCATTAGTCAGACATTCCAGACCAACTTTCCTTCTATTTATCTGGTATTGGCCCCACTCGGGACTGTTTTGCCGTTGTTTTAAGATATCGAAGGGGTAGAGAGCGCACGAAGCAGAAATAAAATTGATACGCCATCGGTGTTTGTCCCTACTCGTTGGGAGAGCTGATTCACGACATTCAAGAAGCATGCGAAGTACACTGATCATTATCGAAATTATGCAGTCGAACCACAGCTGTTGTAGAATGAACAGATAGGGTGCAAGACGAGAGAATGAATACTGCCATTAAGGTTATTATCGACAACATATTGATTTGCTGAAACGTTTGGAAAGCATACGAACGAATATCCACAAAACATACAAAGCCACCGATTCCCCTTCGTGAAGTAAATAAAAATCAGAAAACTAAGGCCTTTTTGATTACAGTGAAGCTTTTTAACTTACCACCCAAAAATGGATATGGAGAGATTATACAGAAAGTTTGCCAAGAAAGCGCACTGACTGTTCGACCAGCAAAAAGTCAAACTCCTTTCCAGCGACAACCCTACAGAATGCGTTTCCCATCGTTTTAGGAATGCCAGTGATATATCCGAGACCAGTTTGGAAGAATTCCGTATTGTGAGTGAACAGCCATATTTCGCCGTTGGTGTATTGGTGTGTAAGTTATATTTCTTTTCAAGAGTTAATGAAAGTGACGTAACGGTATTTACCTACTCACCTTAAGCTAGCTCACGGTAAACGCAGTGTCAGCCAACACACACAACTGAGTGCTCGAAATAATCAAATATGTGAAACATGCTCCACAAACAGTGTTTACATTCAATTCACTTTTAATCAATTTTCGATTGGACACTATATATGGGAACATCAACCTTATGCCATGTTTTGAGGGATTCTGAAAAACACAGTCGTGTTTTGTCAATACTGGTAATGCGTGATCAGTAGTAACTAATTAGATTAGCAGAAGTGTGAAATCTTTGGAGACCCGCAGTTTGACAGTCGCGTTGTTCTCACAACCAAAATGAGAAACAAAGTGTGCGGTTGCAGATTACACCTGAACTCCTATAAACCGGTTGTGAAATAACGTATAGCAACCTAGTAAACTTAAACCGTCAGCCTGTAGAAACTAGTCTCAGTTAAACAAGAAACCGAATCCGGCCTGCTGGATAGATCATAAACCTGATGAAAAATGTTGACTGCCAAGAATGAGCACTCCCAAACTACACACAAGATAGCTAGTATAACATAGATTTTTACGCTCCAGTTGATACAGTTCTTTCGTTACAAAAGGACTATCCTGATGTGGGGTGTTCATCACTTGTTCAAAAATATGACTTCTCATTAGTTTAGAAAGCAACCTGATTGGGCAAATGACATTCGAAACATGAAAGAACTGACGGGAATTTTTGTCGCTTATATGTAACTTCAAACGTCTACTTCTGAGTATAAAAAAGCACTTCGCCGGAATTGATACACGAGAGTATGCTAAGCTTTATTTGTAAACCTGACAGTCAAACAGTCTAGGTTACCAATAAAGAAAACAATCAGCATAAACAAATAGAATAATGGAAAAATTAGAAATAACGCTTGCCTCGCCAACGCTTGGGTAGTCTGTCTGATCAGCAGTGTGCCAACCATAGTAACTTAGTGACGAATTAAATCGATCAGCTTGATATGTCAACTGACAAGTAGTTGGTGGAGGTCGAATTAGACCGGCAATACGACCATCGCCAGCCAAATGGAAGCCGCCATCCGAAGCGAACAGTACGATTTTTCGAGCATTCGCGCGCCACTTGATATGATCGCCACAACGAGCTACCTGAAGTAAAGCGTCTAAACCACCTTCTGGACTGTCGAGATTACCAGAAGGCTAGAAAAATAAGTAAACATTACTACAACTGCCACAAAAAAGATTGCTTTAATGCAACAAAGTTAACAAACATATCAGAATAACGAAAATGAACTAGTTGATAAAAAACGTATGGATGATTCAAATCTCGAACGAAATAAAACGAACAGTAACAGAAGACCAGTTAAAAAGGGCATAAAAATTAACACACAAAGGAAGATGCAAACGAGCTTCTATGTGAGAGTGTACGCAAAATGTTGTCGTTAATTTAATCCGTAACATGTGACCGTAATTGGTGTAAGCTGACATCCTGAAACATGCTATGTATTACCTGAACAACGCGGACACAAGAAAATTAAAATGTGTATGATGCATACAGGCTATGTGCGCATTTGACAAGAAACAATCCGGATGACACAGAAGCTATACGACGTAGTGTGGAAAATTAGACAGCAACATTTGGAGTTAGATTTAGCATCTGCCGCATATCGTTTAGAGTGACCCAATGTGCTGTGTGTTTCCAAAGAGTAATAGACAAAGACGAAGGATTGCACGCCCCACATAGCCTATGTAGATAATAAAACCGTATGTGGTGTGAATATCGAGGATCACGACAAAAACCTGACAAGACTATTTAAAGTTGTTAAAAAGTATAGCTTAAAATTCAACGAAAAGAAAGGTGTTATCACTACTCCAGAAATAAGGCTATTAAGGAAAGACGTTTCGCACCGATCAATCAAGCCAGATCCACAAAGACCGCAACTGCTCCGTGATTTATCGTTACCACGAGACATCAACTCGTAACAACGTGTTGTGAGTCTATTCGCTTATTATTCTCCGTGGATCTCTGACAAGGTTAGTCTGCCGGTCAAAAATAGTACCTTCTCTCTGTCACACGATGTCAGTGCATCATGTGAGTCACTCAAAAGCAACCTAGAGAAGACAGTGGGTAGCACTGTTGGCCACCAACCACCTTTAGTCATGCAAGCTGATGCTATCGCTGCTACTCTAACACAGAATAGCAGACCCGTGGCGTTTTTCTCCAGAACGTTGTCACCGAGTGAACGACATTACTCTTCCGTCGACAACGAAGCCTACGCTATAGTCGAATTGATGGGAACCTACTTCCGATTGATCAACCATTATAACTCTGTCGACTCTATGTATGATGTTCAACACCATGGGGATTTTAAGAACGACGGCTTCTCGAGCTTTCGTGCTACAGCGTTAACGTCGCGTATCATTTAGAAGAAGAAAACCAAGTCGCCGATGCACTATCCTGCACGCATTATGTATCATCGACTCACGTCTTTGAAGGAGTTACATGACTCGTTATGTCGTCAAGGTGTTGATCGGATGTTGCATTTCATACGTTCCAGAAAACTACCCTATTCGGTTGAGGGGGTGAAATCTGTCATTTTGTGTTGTTCAATATGTACGGAGTTGAAGCCGAAATCTTATATCCCGTAAACTGTACTCTAATTAGGGTGTCCGTGCGCTTCGAAAGATTAAATATCCATGCTCAAGATTCTCCTCCATTCGTTACTAGTAACAAGTACTAACTAATGATCATTGACGATAACTGTAGGGGAAAGTCTGTTGTCGAGATATCATCGAAAAATTGATTGTGATTTTGAATCTTACTTTTCCGCGCCACAACGTGCCAAATCTCAATTTTGACGCACGCTTCTCTCGAGTCTGTAATGGGCCCATCCTACATTTAATGCAAAAATTCAGGTGGAATTCTTCGAAGCCATTCAAAGACTATATACACGCAGACGCTCGTTTGCTATATAACTCTTCCTTTGAGAGCAAATACAATCTCGGCTAAAGGTCACGGTCTTCTGTGTCATTCTGGGGTTTCCGAGTGTTGCTAAGCTCTGTGCTACGTTCCGTGATCCGTATAGTCGTGTGCTAGACACTTCTAATTACCGTTGACCAGCGGGTCATAAAAAAATACTCAAGATTCCCGTCTGCGTCTCCCTGTCCACTTATGACGGCATCTACCGTCAACGGCTTCTGCTAGCTGTTTTAAACATTCGACATGTCCTCTTACGTGCACTCAGATCAAAGCTCTACTTTCATGACTAAGAAACCGGAAAGTTTTCTGAATAGTAAAGGTATCTGCACCAGCAAACCACGACCTACAATCCCCATACAAACGGGCAAGTCGAGAGCCCTAACGGTATACTTTGACGAATGATAATATTTGCCGTGAAATCAAGAGGCGCGTCATGCAGTTATTGGAAATTTGTACTGCTGGACGCCTTACATCCCATACGGTCTCTTTGTGCACAGCAACGAACGCAATCCCACATGAACGGCTATTCTACCATAACAAAAAATCAACCTTAGGCGTCTCTTCATCGAGCTGGCTCATTATATACTCCTCCTTCCAGCGACAACCGGCCGGTTTCTCGACGCCAAAGATGACGCAGTTTAGCAAAGGCAATCCGTGCCTTTGCTATCCTCTCTGATATCTCATCAGCAATATTACAGGCTGGCGAGATAGTGCTACCCAAGTATGTGAAACTGTTCACAATCTCAAGCGGATCACCTGCAATGAAGAAAGTAGGAGTTGAAGTGCCCCAGTTTTGAAGCAACACTTTGCACTCTGAAAGTGCAAAGCGCATTCCATACAAACCAGCCCGGTCGCTCAACCTGTCCAGCAGGGTCTGCATGTTTTCGGCAGAGGGGCTAAGTAAGACAATGTCGTCCGCGTACTCCAGATCGGTCAACCTAGCGCCAGGAAGAAGCTCAACACCAAGCCCACTGTATTCCCGAAGCGCACCCTCCAGAATGTCGTCCATAACAAAATTGAACAGGAAGGGAGAAATCGGACACCCTTGACGAACACCACTAGAAGTGATGAACGCCCGAGACAGTTGTCCATAAACTCTCACCCTGCTTGCAGAGTGAGCATACAGCGATCTCGACAGATTCACGTACTTCTCTGGTACTCCCTTGCAGAGAAGACAGCTCCAGAGAACGTTACGAGCAACTGAGTCGAAAGCAGCCTTGAGGCCAAAAAGACCAAAACTGTCGGCTGTCTTTAACACTGCCGATGTCCCAAGATCCGTCGCAAGGTAAAAATATCATCAACGCACCCCCGACCGGATCGGAATCCTGCCTGTTCTTCACGTATCTGACGTCCTCTGGGCTTAGTGAGCCGACGTAAAATGAGACCAGTGAGTAACTTGGACGCAGTAGACACCAAACTGATGCCCCTGTGATTGTCACATAGACTTCGGGACCCCTTCTTGAAAACGGGAATGACTGTTGATAGGCACCAATCACGAGGCACCTCTTCAGTCTCCCAGATCGTCTGGAAGGGTCGCGTCAGTTCTGATATCAACCTCTCGCCACCATCCATGAAAAGAGAGGGAGGGAGGAGGTCTGGTCCAAAAGCCTTATTACGCTTTCATAACTTAAGCTTCAGGACCACATCTACTTCCGACGGAGGACCGTCTGGAATGCAATAACTGACCATTCGGGTACCGTCATCCACATGATCTGGTTGAGGCCAGCTGAACTGTTATTCACAATGTTCAACCCACCTGTCAATTCGGCGCGATTGACTGGTAATAATAATTTTTCACCTATGGTCTCACTTACACCGACTTGACGGCCAGTACAACCACGGATGAGGGAAAAAAGCTTTCTGCTATTCCCAGATAAAAAGGCTTTTTCCATCTTTTTGGATCGTTCAACCAAGTATTGCTAACGGTCTTTGCGCAAGCTTTTAGTCAGCTTGCGTTCAAGTTCTCGACGGTCGTCATCATATTCAGAACCAGGTGGGATCGAGCAACGCTTGTCCGGGGAACGATCTTAATGCAACACCATTTAAGATCCTCAAAGTATGAACCCTTAGTTGATGAGGTCGAGTTATTCAAGTACAATCCACGATATGACCACGTCCACCTCCTCAACGGGAAAGAGGAGACGGTGGCCACTCGTCACCTAGTTCCGAAGGGGCAAGTTGCGCATCTAACTATTAATGATGTATACTGCTATGGCAATATCAGTTCTGATTCCTTTGCTGAAGCTTGACGTGATATCCGAATCCCAGACCGACGCTGTCCAATAAGAGGTCACAACTGCGGAATCTCTTCCTGAGCTTCACATCGAAAGTACCGGAAGACCAGAAATAACACCACTGTTGGAAGAACAACAACGAACTCGGCCATACAATCTGAGGAACAGAGAAGTCTGATATTACCTCCGCACTTATCCCTGGAAGCACTTCCCTTGAATCTCCCTTTAACCGCCATCTTCAATCTTATTTTATCTTAAAACATTGCGTGCACCTAGCCTAGACGTCGTCACCACCCATCCTCGTGATTATTTCCAAAACATTCCCTATCAAACCCTCCCCAAACAAACCAAAGTAAACGAGGAGAATATAATGGACTATTGATCCATTAATGCACATCATTAACTGACCGTTTCATTTCAGGTTTTCGTTTTCTCTTTTCAGCTCCCATACCACTGTAGTTAGATGAATAAAGCCTAATTCCTGGGCAACAAATTTTCTCCGTTCAATCTCGGTTGATTGCTCGCTTGTCACTTACATAGCATTCACATCCCGCAGATGCATGAACCCCTCCATTCATATATAGAAGGCCGGCATAAAGAAAGTAATTTACAGTCAGACCTAGGACCAAGTTATGGCTTATAACAGCATATCGCCAACCTTCAGTATCCTAAGTGGGATGGGACATAATTGTTCAAACTCCCTTCTCCTGCTCAGTTTTGCAGCGGACGAGATCCTAGAGTAGGTTATGACAGAACACGAACAGGGAAGTATGGAAATTCTCCCAAGCACGCGACTTTAAGACAAAGTGTGCAGGCGACATTGGTCTAATCTGTAGAGGCTCATGCGGCGATCAGAACATTGTAAACAAATTGGAGGCTTCAGATCGCTAGGTTACTATGGCCTTTGCACCTCCTAAATGCAACGTGCTGTTGCAAGAGTGACAGGACTCTGTGCACGCTCTCATTCTTGATGGTGAGCTGATGGAGATAATCGAGAAGTTCATAGACCTTGGGAACTGCATCACCGCAGGCGCAATGCTCCGTGAAATCAAAAGTCGTATAAAGAAGGTCCGGATAGCCTACACCAACTGTGGCGCCGGCATGAGCTGTGGTTCTTTGAAAGACCTAGTGTATAACGACACTGTAAGAATGGTTGTAAAACCTGATCTGTCCGCGTAAAGGATGCACACAGCATTTATTTTGGTCATCGGTATATCCAGAGCGTTAGCGACGTGTGGTGGGAACACCGTGTCATCACTAACGAAGTTCGCAAACGTGTCTTCATAATGGTCTCGTCTCACAGACCTCGTTGGCTAGGCCAAAACTTACGAATGCCAACCCGCCGCTTGCCACGTCATGCCTTGTTTGTGCGTCGAGGAATGAAGGCACGGACACTGAAGTTTACTTCGACAGGGCGTTCCCGGATTCCTGACTGGGATCCCAAAGACAACAAACATCTTTGGTTGAGTACACTGTCTGATAGGGCGAGGGACAGAAGTCAATGACGTTCGTGCTGTGAATCACCATGCACGCCGGTATAATGTTTTCTCTCTCTCTCTCTACATCGTTCTCCCTCTTTGTCTTACACGATAACTTATTCTTGCCATATATTGTGACACGTTTGCCACCTCACGTGGTCTTTTCCCTGTTATATATACTAAGTATATACAGCCTACAACCCACAAACCAATGATCGGACACAGCATCTAAACTATACTGTCTGAAAGACGACTACGCTATCACTGGAATCCAACGGTTTATGCATCAGCTAGTGGGAACTTATTATTTTAAACGCTCTGCAATCAAGATCAAGGCTACATCTTACAGAAGATTGCTTAAGTACAATCGAAAACCCACAACCAGCAATTCTTCACTAAGTTGAGTGGCACCATACAGTCCAATTCTCAATAGAATGAATCTTCGGTTTTCTTAGTGGGAACTCTTAATGAAAGAGGTCCAGCTGCTGGAGTGCAACCCAGAGTACGTAAGCACACATCTGACTAATAAAACAAAGAAAAGCGCGTCCGTTCATCATTTAGCTTCAGCTGGTGGAAGCAGAGACCGGTAAACGAAAAAGCATGGGGACACAACAAATAAATGGGTGAGGCCTCTGCGTGAAAAATCGAAAGTTAGCATACATAATCCTTGTATATGTTCCTTGGAGCCGACAGTCGAACACTTTTGCGACAGCACAGATGATGCGGATTGGGAAGTGCGTACCGTCGCCCCGAAAAACACCGTTAGCAACACTACAAGCTGATACCATCAAATTAAGTGAAGCGATCGAAAGTATGCATTAGTCTGCCAGCAATAAGAGAGACAGGATCAGTGTTAACTCAGTGTCACAACAATACATTACACTTGGATCAAGCAAAGTACACACCATACAGTCCAGCCATATCACTTGATTGATCAGAGATAGTCTGTATATTCTACGTATAAGAATTAAGTAAAGCAGTGTTGACCAAGGGTTCAACATCAGTTACGTTACTACTTGGTAGAGGCTCAACTCCGATATCCTAGAACCCCTGAGGGCTCCTTCCAGAATATCGTCCACTACGAAACTGGAAAAAATAGTGGAAAATCGGACACCCCTGCGAATACCAACTGCCGTGAAGAAAGCCCAAGACAACTGCCCACAAACGCGCACCCTGTACTCACAGTGAGCATACGAATTTAACGAACTGATGCACGCCACTGGGACTCAACTGCGATGGAGACAGCCCCAGAAGGTGCGTCAGGCAACCGAGGCGAAAACAGCTTTTAGGTCAGAAAATATCGTGACTTTTGGATGAGATAAGGAATGTCCATGTTCCAAGGTCTGTCGCAAAGTGAAAATATGATCGATAAACCTGCGATCAAACCAGAAACCTGCCTATTCTTCTTTTATTTCGTTCTCTCGGTATTCCAGTTACCGCCGCATTATGAAAATCGCGGGTAACCTGGATGTAATAGAAACAAGGCTAGTGCCTATGCGGTTGTTACATGATGTTATGGCGCCTCTTTTGATAATGGAGATGACGGCTGATTGGCATGAGACACCTCTTCACTTTTCCATATGACGCGGAGAAGGACGATCAGTTCATGCAACTAGTTCTCACTACCATCCTCAAAAAGTGCTAGAGAAAATAATCCGCACTTAGAGCTTTATTATATTTTGCTAGTTTGAACTTGAAAACCACTTCGGTTTCCAACGGAGGATCGTCAGGAATGTCCTAACCATACGATCTTCATCATCCACGGCTGAATGAGTTGGCTAAGGCCAGCCGAACTTGCCACCAACGTGCTCAGCTCACCTGTAAAGATGACACAAGCTGTAAGTTCGTGAGCCGTCTTTCTCGCATATGGTCTCATCAGAATCTTGACCACTGCCAGTTCAATCACGAACCAGGGAAAAAAGCATCGGGCTGTTTCTTGACAAAAATACCTTCTCCACCTCTTTGGCTCGCACGGAAAAGTAAGCCGCATGGTCCTTGAGCAGACACTGTCAGATTGCGTTTCAGTCCACGACGATCTTTATCGTATTCGGAGTCATGGGAATCAATCAACATTTGTTTATAAGTTCTGCTGAACCTGCAGAAATTCACTCCCGTCGTAACTCCAGTGGTCTTTTGGAATAGACGTCTTCACAAGAGGTTTCCACAGATGTTGAGATTTTTGTCCAATGCTAGTTTGGATCACCCCCACTGTTGTGACCCGGAAAGTTTACCGCCAGTGCTATTTGATAGGCGTTTCGTGTACCGTCGTTGTTCAGTTCCTAACAGTGCCTCATATTTGTGAACAGATCTCCGACTAAAAGACGAAGCTAGGTGGGGACGGACAACGGCATAATCCGAGTCAAGGTGCTTAATTCAGAACGATCTCTACCGATAACGGACGACGATATCATCAAATTGCGTCAATGGTTGAGTTGAACCGGGTGCTCTCCGTGTAACGCATCGCCATCTTTTGTGCTGAAATGCGTCACCGGATAGATAAAGTCCGCGAGATGCGCATTACTGTAACAGTCGACCGTCACCGTCAGTGCGTCGTGCACGTATAAAGAACATGCCATCCAGCCGTGTCTTACCTGGAGTAAGACAACCGAGGTGTGTTAACATCAAAAGCAAGTACAACAGTATCCGGATGTTTAGTTTGTCTCAATAGACCAAAGAGGGCATTGTATTTAGCGCTGTTGACGGCATTTGAGCTCTTGTCTGTTGAGGCATATGTAGATACAACAAATAAACGTCTTTCTGGTCCGTGTCGACAGACTGACTGAAGTGGAAAGTCTGACGATACAAAGACGACCATTTACTGAGATCCAATCGAGTGGGTTTTACTCTGCCTTGGAGCTCAGTGCAATCCCTACTGCAGCCATACCGCACGATTTGGCTTCACCATCAACAGAGACACTAAGAAAAAACTACTGGTCAATAACATAATTTGAGGGCGAATTCAAGTAAGGGGCAATGCTGAGATTGTAAGGGTGTTTCGGAGACACAGCACGCACTCAAGAGGATGCTAACTAAAGCAGCCAGCTGACCTATTTCCCGAAGAGTGCAGACGTTATTAGAGCTAATGTTTACCAGTTTTTATGGCTTGAAGAACTGCTAAGTGGTAGCAGGGAGGAAGTAAATGGACTGGTCTGTCAGGGTAACAATAACTTCTGACACTTCCGGGCCGTTTGTGCTGTGGAAGGAGGCTGACTTGAGAGACTCTACCCCGAGCCTTTGAACCAAAAGTTTTACCCGTAGGACAAAAAGAAATGGAGTTTTTTTGAGTGAACCTACTCGGAGTCTTACTCATTTGGTAGTGAGAGGATGGCCTAGCATAAAGGAGTAGCGCATAAGACGTCAGTGTTTGATTCTGATCACAGCTGCGCGCACTGGATTTATTCGAAGCTACGTCAGGCCTTTGGATGATACAGAGGTTTTTCGACCGTACTGAATAATTCGCCGGCAGTCACGAACAACCGCTGGGCGATCAGAGTATTTTCGTGCAGCCTTTCTAACTCCGTTCTTCTTTAATCAGAGGACGTTAGTGCGGCAACTACAAAATTGGTTGTGCTGTATGCTCATGAGACGATGCCTCACTATCTACGCATTCTCACACGATCAGTAGTGAAATATACTATCTTATAAGTGTAACTGTTTTCGTCTGACCGCTCTCTTTTGGCCTGTCTGTCATGGGTGTACCTGGCAGCACGGAAGTCCTAGTTAGCATAGTCTTCCAGATCGATGCAGTGAACAATTTTTGATGCATGTTGATTCCCAGACATGCGTTGCTTTTCAAACACAGCCAAGTGCTACCGATTGCGGTGGCCAGAACATTGAGATGTAAGAACCGAGTGATCTGACCTGAAATGGGCGCACACCTATGTGCCAACCAGCATGGCTGTCGCTACAGTATTGTGTTGGAGCTGTTCACTAGCCTGACACGGTTAGGTCTGTTTTGGGGTGTCACTTGTGCAAGCTTTTCAGTTGGAATTAACGTGAAGAGTTTTGAGCTCCAGATTATTTTTCCGGGTGGACATTTGTGGGACGATCGGTACCAACAGATAGACGACCGGTATGTCAGATGTGTTGCCCGTGGACGTTCTAAGGGGGCACCCGCCCGCTCGGGGCTCACAGTGTACGTATCAGCCGGCAACCGGGTACATGCAATCTAGCTACGTCTACTCTCGATAGTTAATGACTTTGTCCTCACATAAGGCAAGAGCCAACCCTGTGCATGCTAATCTTAAGACTCTGTTCGCCGTTGAAATCCAAATAACCATTTTGGGACATTTTGAATTTCCATCGCGGCGGGTGAAAGTGACATACAGACATCTTGAAATGGAAAGGGTATAAACAATTCTCCATCCACGCGCTTCTCTTTCAACATTCACTGTGACGCAGAAGCTGAAGCTTGTGGTCAAAATGGAGTGGGAATTGCAATGAGCTGCAAAGCAGAACAAGTTTTGTTAGACTGGATCTCAGTAAACGCTTGCATGTGTGTTGTCAAACTCAGCACATCAGTCAACGCACAACGCAAATCAGAAAAGCATGGTGTATTTATCATATCGGCGTAAGCCACAACGGATAGCTCTACGACGCCTTTATCGATCTGCTGAAACAGACTAAACAATCTGACAGTAACCAACTAGCCGGGAATTTAAATGTTCAACTAGGTCGTCTTTTTCAAGAATGAGAAGCGGCAGGGTAGTATGTTTGGTGCCCGAGTACAACGTATTGACAACGGTGAAAGACTGCTGCAGCTGTGTGCATCTAACAGTCTCCATATTTAGAACACCGCATTTCAACACAGGAAGGACTGTGACACGAAAACCGCTGTGTTTATCTCAATCATGGGCACAAATCGACTACACAGCAGTCCGTTAGAAACACCGCCACTTCGTTAAACTGTCGTTCGTTTTTGAAGACCACAAGGACTGGGAACATGCTGTAGTACGTGTCGGACTATTTTCATTTGCTCAAGGACTGTTGGGGAAAGTCTATTTTCCCCAAAAATGATTTACTTTTCGAGATATTATCGTTTAATATCTTGTGTTTTTGAATCTTACCTTTTCGCGCCACAACGTGCCAAAACTCAATTTTGGCGCACGTTTCCCCGGCGTCTATGATTGGCCCATTCCA
>JTDE01000559.1:153720-167224 GCA_014338405.1 Paragonimus skrjabini miyazakii | reverse complement strand
TTCACGTCTATCGTCATCAGTAACACGGTAGAGTAGTATCCATAACCTTAATGCTATCAGTGAAACCTGGAGTCCGTTGTAGACATTCGTCTTGACTTGATTCCTTTGGGAAAATATCAATTGACCAATGCCTCAATATTTTCATCGGTGTGATTTTTATGTACACAAACGACTAATGAAAGGATTTTTGCTTCGGTATGTCCCACCACTGACTGTGTATAAGTACCACACGTCGCCTACATGATATTTTTTTGATCTGTTTGCTAAATTACCAGTCTGAGATATGCAAAAGCGTGATTTAATTTAGTGCAGTGATTGTAAAAACACTGTTATCAACATTCTATCTTGATAGAAAAGAAATGCGCTACGCTGCTAGTAGTATTTAGCAAACTGACAGTGAATATTAGATATATTTAACTTGAGAATGAAAAAACTCTGGCAATTAATTCTAAGCGATTATTTGGGCACTAAACACCCGGCTTCTTTAGCCAAATCCAAAACGAAGATCCTACATTTGATGATGCACAGTGTGTAATCACAGGTATTCTGCCGCATTTTTCAAGCGTAGTTATCCGTAGAGTTTATTTAGACTGTGATAAAATGGTCAGAGGTTGGAAAGGAAAGAACAATCCGAATTCACGTTCAACGTATGTGGAATACCACGGCAAAATGAGTGACCTAGAAGTATGTCTATGCACATTCCATATACGGGTCTGAGGAACAGAATATGCAAAAAGTGCAATCTCACAAACATGTGTGAAGCAGATGATTTCCTCATAATTTTAGACAATTACCTTCAACGAAAGCCTGCCATGTTTTGAAACTTCCAGCATGTCCTAAGTGCAGTTTTCAAGGAGTTAAGCAAATTTGTTTCAGGGGGACTAAAAAAGGCCACGGCCTTCAGATAAAATCGCTTCAAACGTGTGCAGGTCTAAACATTATCGCCAGCTCTCCCGAAAAATGAAGATTATCATTCACTTGGGCCCCACTTTTGCCGATATCAATGACTTGTAAAGACTACACCGGACATAACGGTTACACATAGTTCATACGCAGCCCAACCACATCCAGTCCTCTCCATCACCGAAATACTTATTCACTCCCTCACGTTGCACTTGCCAGTCTGCATGTCAGCGGCTGGCTTCCCAACCAGGCTGTACAGAAAGACGATCGCATCATCGAGTTAAGATGCACATTCTAGTGTTGATCAGAAACAATCCTGGAGGAGAATGATAGCAGGTATCATCATCGATTGATAGCTATTCGTCAATTATTCAACCCTGAACAGTTTTAGATTACGGGTTCCGTATCAGTTAAACAACGAAGGACCAGAGGTTATTTCTGCTTGTAAAAATGATGAAGACCAATAATTATTACTTCTCTATTTGTAAAGAAACATCAGTTCTCGACACCATCTTGAAATTAACTGGTTGACAAAGTTTATACGCATAGAAATGCATAACAAGACTGACAAGATCACTGACTGTGTTATTACTAATCGATGACATCGTAGTGGGGAATCGTAGCATGGCCATGATATTCTACACAGTAGGCGCAAAATCATTTGAGAACTTACCGGGACTTTATAAGAAAGGCTAAAATATGAAGTCTCTGGCGGTATAATATTCACCCTTGTTGCTTTTCTGCTAACATTAGTGAGCCGCACGATCTTCATCTGAGTCCGACAATCTTTGTTTTTATTGTTCAGTTCAGCGAAGTGAATTTCTGCAGGCTGAACTTGTACATAATCGTTTCCACCGATTCTAGAAAAGATATCTTAACAAACAGTTGAAAAGGTAGACAGATCAAAATATTCAGCATACTTGTATCTACCAGATGATTTGGAGGTGGCTCCGCGTCTAGTTCCGATTCAACCAATTCCATCTCGGTAAGCAACACACCGCTCTGTCTTCTCAAAACCGCAGTCGACATTCCCAGTTGAATAGAGGGATAGACAAACGAACAAGCAATTAAGCCACCTAATGCATTGACCTAAAAAGAAAAGACATCAACATATTAAAAAGAAATACAGAAACAGCAGCAACACGTTAGCAAGAGAAATAATATCACTTGTGTCTATCAAAAAACTCTGGTAGCTTTCCTCTTCTGCTGCTGGAAGAAGTTTTCATGCAAACAGAATTGCAATAGTAACATTATTTTGTTTGCTCACTTTTCTTCAGTTCACTACTGAACTACTTAATCATCAATGGAATCATGGAAGCTGCCAACCGGTCTGTGTACGTGGAAAATGATATCACAAAGGCCGATAATTTGAAAGTGCAATTTGTGCTTACATTCCTACCCCTTTGGGAGTAGTCACCAATCTGAGATTTCACTAAATTAATTGTAACGTCTCAGTTTCGAGTTGCTTCTAATGCCGTAGTTAGAACAAACTTATTATAAAACTGTAAGATGTGACCGGTGAAGGTCGGTATAAGTACTACATGCTAAAGACTATGTTTGAGATCTATGTTAGAGCACAATCACGCCCATCGGAAGACAACAACAGGTGATCAAGAAAGTGGCTAAAATTCTTGTGTGCGGTGGTGTAGATCCAACAAAATCTTTTATGTCAACCCAGAAATTGCCTCCATCTTTCACCGACAAAGATTAATCAGAGGTTAACGTTGAAGACCAACAGTGCAGATTAAAAGGGTTAGACCTGTAGTAAAATTGTCATCCAATCGTACATCACGTATGTGTGAAGTTTTCTTTTAATAGACGAGTTTAACAAGCAATTACAAATAAACGGCTGAATATCCCATTTACATAAAACGCAATCGATGAGATCATCTTGGTTCTCATTTTTATTTTTCAAACTTGGTTGAGCAAGATGACAGAAGTATCTAATCCATTGAGCCATTCCAAATCTCTGATTGATTATACAACCAGATAACGAATAGACCATCTTGTCCCAAAGTGTGATTTACTTGTTGTTTGTAAATATATGGAATCAGCTTTTATTGTCATCAGTTTAGAAATAAATCGAATACAGTTTGTGAAAAAAGCAAAACTGATTTCATGCAGGTTGTAGTACTGCATTTTACTAATTACTTTTGCTTCACAGACAACTCATCCAGACAGTGGTGAAATGCCTACCATTATGCCCGACTAGACAGCTACACGTAAGGCATAGATAGGTAGCAGATTTATAGCACTTGTACAGCAATTTGTCTCTCATCAGTTTTGTTAGCTACTGCGCTTCGATGTTCAAAACACTAGATAAACTTTCGCCGAAGGTCACAAATCGTTTGTCTTTCCTCTGCTCGCAAGTTTTACATGCACTTAGAGATAACGGCGTATTTTATATAGTGCCTGTCTTGTTGATAACCTTCATCGCAGACTGGAAATCATTTCAAAGAAACAAATTGAATTAGATTCGTCAACAATTCCCCTTAATATGGGCTGGTTACTGGCTTGCAAAATCGTATCTACTCTGTGCGACTTTTTTACACCTATTGTGGAAAAAATCAATCGAACATAATCCACACTGTATGCAGAACTGAAGATGAGAAAGCTAGCCGAAATCTTGGTCAACAACATGAATTTTGTAAGCTATCTAAGCAGTCTTGTGTTAGTTAACTTGTTTTTCCTTGGATAAAAAGCAGCAAAAAGGATCTTATCGATTTATGCAAAATCACTTGCCAAATGGATGCACGACCTCTATCCTGATCAATCTTAATGCGACATGACTGAGGGCTGATGGACCGTAAATCCACAATGAAGGGAACGAGATCAAGCTTGGCTGTGTTTTACGGGTTTTACCAACTAGTTATTTAATCAGTGGAACAAGTGCAATGTACGGTCAAAACCAACAAGCGCGAACGGGTGAAATTTGAATTGTGTAACAAAGCGTGCTGTTGTGTTGTTGACGCCGTTTTAGTTTTCGTTTGTTTAAGTCCTGTGCATGGCTTAATGGGCCTTTGGCTCATGCTTGTTTGTGTTGTTACTTTTTACAGGACTTTTGCCGGAACCCCCTGCTTCGGGAGAACGTTGTTTCCCGGGTGTCTCCACGGTGATCCAAAATTGATTCGCAAACGTAACGGATAATCAGAGTGAAGAGAGCCGGCTTATATGTTACACAAGTCATTAGCAAAGACTACGGATGCTTTAGGGTTGAACGTATTCCGGTATGAATTAAACGGATGCTGAAATAATCTATCTTTTTATATTTTGTACTAGGTTAGAGCATTATTTCGGTTAGTCTCTTTGGGGTAACTAGAATTCCTGCATTTCCGTTTTGTCACTGAAAGAACGAACCGCATCGACAGAGTAAACAGTCTTCTCATTATATGGATCACACAAACCATGCGTCGTAACAACAACAAGCACAGACCATTATCAAATCTTGGGTTTGAGATTAAAAATTGAATTTAAAGCGTGTTCACAAGCATTAATGTTTACTATGCGACTGTCATTGAGTTACTTCAGACACCTTTCAACGTTTGAACCTAAGTAGATCTGACAACTGTATACATACTCGCAGGAATGCTACCATAACCGTACTTCAGAGATGCACCCATACACAGCTTCATTGAGTTTGCCATTTGATTGTCATATTCGGATACTTTCTCATAAATTGAGTTAGAACTGTTGTTAACTTTCGATAGAAGATGGGCAAAACAGCGGGCGAGAGAGCAGCAGCAATTTCCTACCAGTACGCCTCCGCGAGATTTTTGTAGGCATTATGCTAGTTAAACAAACTTTCTAAAATTTGGTCAGTAGTAATACCTACTTGGATATATTTCCTCACATACCAATAAACCATTCCACCAATTAATTAACTCATAGGTTAAACTGCTAAATGCAAATAGGCTAGAAACAAAGCAAAGTACACTAATTGACACAACATACCTTGCCCAAGACAATGCAATTGACATTTATCCGTGTATGTTATTTGTGCTGCGTTACTTATGCTATGGTTATGTCATTGAGATTTATGGTTTACGATGCCTTTTCTCATTTTTCAGCTTGTCAGCTGCTGTGAGCCAAAAGTTTTCTTCGGCATTTACCTGCCGGACGTGGTTTTTTGTTTGTACGTTACCATTTAGCACAAAAATTACGTTACTTTGGTTTGCGCCCTGGATGAAACGCACAGAGAAATATAAATGGGAATAATTTACTATTAATTTGAACTTACCAATAACTCTAATGACAGCGAAAAAGTAGGTGTGCACCGAGTTCCGTATGTGCCTGCAGTCAATGTGTACACATTGCGCCTCTTTTCAGATACGCGCCCATTCGTTATGTTAAAGCTATTAACGAACTGTGAGTATTCTAAAGTATTGGGACGGTTTAGCATCCCGAAAATCATGTCAAAGATGAGAGTGGAGTGTGGATTTTGCCTTAGGTGGCTGGTTCTTTCTAGCTTCCCGTCATTCCATTGAGGTCCCAATGAGGTGTGGGTCGTAGCTCAACATTAAGCCACCAAGAGCCCCACATTGCCTAAGTGGGACTCTATTTGGACTTGGTGCAATGCTCCTGTGCTTGGTTAACACAAGAGCACTTGCTTCACCTATGTCAGCCAGATCACTGATAGAGTCGCAGAAGACAGACCGCCGACCGTTGCACCGTGAATCTTACAGTGTGGTGATTCCATTATTTTCGAGACCAATCACACTTTCAGTTAAGTTGCCACTTTCCGCCAAGTAAGTGCTTTGCACATGAAAACACTTGTCAGGACGATGTTGAATCGTCTGGTGAGGTGCACCTTTGCAGGCCATATTGAAAGCAAAATACACGCATGCATTTAAAAATGTATACTAAGCGGTTTCACCTTTGGCAGGTCCCTGTAATGCCCCGAACGGAAAATAGGGCAGACTAATTAACGCAAACATTGCTGACTTTGTCTTTGGGGGACGCTCTGAATACTAGTTACAGTGTGTTGCGAATAAGCGCAGCTTCATTCCAGCGAACTCAGTGGTTAAAACTGTGAGAGAGTAAACGCCGCTTTGTGTCAAACTAAACCAACATCCGTAATACGGTCCCATCATTGCGGAACCGGACATAGGGTAAAGTCTGTTTAAAGCTGTTGGTTCCTAGTGATATTAGCAATGTCTCAGGCGTGCAGTAGAGCCAGTTGCTCCCTTCTTATCGCTGCTTCTTTGTTAACAACAACGGAGGAAAGAAGATGATAACATTAGCTTCAAAATTGGAAGGTTGTTAAGCACTGGCTCAAAGGATTGATGACAGAATTGAAAGATAGTCGTTTTTAAGATTCCCTAAATCCTGGTGCA
The DNA here is from genome assembly GCA_014338405.1 of Paragonimus skrjabini miyazakii. NCBI lineage: Eukaryota > Metazoa > Platyhelminthes > Trematoda > Plagiorchiida > Troglotrematidae > Paragonimus > Paragonimus skrjabini miyazakii. The sequence continues at coordinate 160,988 of JTDE01000559.1, read as the reverse complement.
AGAACTCAAGGCGGTAATACTACCGGGAACATGGAAAACGGATGCAGTATCCAAACTATAGTAACACTCAGTTTCCAAGGCAAACCTTGGAAAAAAGTAGAACCGGCAGAAATCAGGGGGCCAAGAATAGCACTCTCCACCTTACAAACACGCAGCGGGGGAAAGTTATGACGATTCTGCAACCGGTTATGACGGACCTCTACTTTGTTAGGGTGGCCTTGCAAACAACTTTTATCAACCGTGCTGAATATGAAAACACATGAATGATTGGTTGAGGTTTGGATAGAAGATGCAAAGATGGAGTCAAATTAAAGACGGTGGACCTTTAAAGAGTAAAGAGTTAAAGCTAACAGCTTAAAGTTATAAAGCTTAGATTAGAGGCCCTAAACGGCCTTGGTGGCATATCGTTACATTCGCTTAAGATGCACGTCGTCTTATTGAAGAAACTGCGAGTAAATTACAGTTACTTCCTCGAGATGCAGACAGCTGAATCTTTCATAAAGTCAACTGGAATTATGGAAATCAGACTGACCGGAGAGCCGTTCACACAATGCTAAGGAATTAGTAACTGTTTTTCACGTTCATCGCGAATTTGATTGAATTGATAAGGATAAGAGAAAACAACCAGTCGGGACGGCTTGAAGAGGTATACCGTCAAGATTTTAGACGATGTTTGTCGAGCGTCAGATGTGAATAGCCAGTATTAAAAGCCAAGTTATTTACGAAACCCATCACACAGACTACTGAACGCAATCAATGAGATGGCTGAGCTGTTAGTGTTGTTCACAGTCCACCACATTTTGTCATCTACGTATAACAAAAGGGGTGGATGAGATGACAGGGACAAATAGAAGTGAAACAATAACGCACACTAAGTGAACGCAAGTTTAATTTTTCTTGCCAATATAAAACGCTGATATTGTGTGCGCGTTGCAATACCGATTAGCGGATACTACTCTGCATTCAGCAACAGTGCATTTTACTAAACAAAGCGTGGATTACGCAATCAAAAGCTCAGATAAAACTTGAGCAAACAGCATTTATTCCGGTGCCTTGTTAAAGCGCATTTATTCAATATTTGTGGTACACGATCATCCCTTACGAAGTCCGTACCAAAAATAGGTTATGAGAAGAGAAATAGCCATGAAATTAGTCATACACGAGTGCTTCTAGTACTTTAGACAAAGTTGAGAGTAAGGATGGTGAGCGATAATTAATGGATCGATTCCATCTACCACCTTTGAAGGAAAGGACGAGATCTGCTCATTTTCGACAATTAGATAGTGTTCCTTTTGTACTATACTAAGGGAAACCTAAGCTATGCGGTTCAGCAATCTGTATCAGCTTCTTTACGGTAAGTTGTAGATGAGACCTTATCTCAATCCGAAGGTGCCGTAAATTACTCAGAGCATCACAACTAAAAGTGTTCACATTGACCATGCTTTTGAGTTAGATAGCCAACGAGAGCTAAGAGCAGGACGGCAGGTGAGAATGAACACAGCTGTAAAACTCTACAGAACAATTCGGGGATTTGTTATTGAAGTTTATGGATTCTTTTGGACCGAGGGATTGAGACACTTCAACCTTAGCCTAGTACGGCTCTCCATTAAGCAGAAATAAGCCTTTCGGTTTATTGGGTCGCTGCGGGTAATGGGGTCGTTTTTGACGAATAAACAAAGCACGTCGATTACAAATGAATGTTTGCTCTTTTTGGTCTACTCCCAGTCAGGATAACCGATTGTTTATCCATTTGTGTCGGTAATTCAGGGTTAGCTGTAAGGGAGCCGATCATATAGTCTGCGACTAGATGATTACCTATCCCTACCAATCTGCTCCCACGTTGTGACATGATTTACTCTGTAACACATCCCGCCGGCCATATGCACCCTGTGGGCAAATCACGTTTACCCTCGTTTCGTTGGTTTGTACTTGCAATAACTGTGTAGTATATGTGGCAGAAAAGCTTTCTCTCAAACTTAACGCATAAGCTCGATTACGACAGCGTTTTGGTGGTGTCGTTTCTCCGCGATAACCTCAAAATGTAAATGCAGCTGGCACAGAGCCTGGGTGTTTCCAATTTTGATCCGGTTATTCCAACTGCATCCAATCAATCAAACCTGCGTTTGGTGAGTGTGAGTGTCCCGTTTATACATGTGCCCACTGAGGACAGATTTTGCGTTCATCTTCCGGTGTTTAAGAAGGAGCAACTAAAGAGACGGGATGTTTTGCTTACTTCAACGTCAACCGCAAAATCAACGAAGGCTTATGCGACACGAAGTTAGTCGTATTTTACGACCAACCACATGGCGTCATCGCTGCAAAATGGGAAGCATCAAGGCGTCATCTAACTCTTGAATGAATAGACATAATTCTACCATGGCTGCTTACCGACACTGTTTCGTTCAACGCCATTCAGTAAATACACCAGCATTTTCATAAGAAAACAACGGCGAAGGCAGCGTGCAATTTACGAGCCCGACCGTTCACAGAGAAACAGGATTGGCATGCTGGAGTGAATACGACCGGTAACTGCTACTTCAGTGTTGATTATCAAAATTCTCTAACGCATTTTGTGTTCAAGATTAATGAACAAGCACGATTGTCAACGCCACCGCGACGTTTTTGAAAGAGAAGCCACGTACAATAATTGTATGGAAGATGCCGGCGGGGTAGGCTTGCAGGTGTGCACTGTTTGGCTCGCAAGCGGATTAACAGTGGCCATCACCATTTTTATTCAACAATACATCAGCTTACTTTGACTGGTGAAGACAAGAACTATGATGATAAATGACAGTGCTTCAGCGCTAATTGTAACCTCATGAAACTGCTGTACGTCCACCAGTTTTTCTTCCGAGTGCACAATCTGAGAAACGTGCTTGGCCGGATCCCCAATTGGATCGTCAGCAAATGGTCGAAGATTGCTATGCCCACGCATGTCTACTGCACGTATGCAGCGGCACTCGCTACTTCACGGAATGGCGACTGCTTATTCCACAAGGATTACTTAGTGAATCTTATCTGACCTTCAGTGATTCTCAGGAGGCGATTTCTGTGGTAGACAGCAAGCTCACTTGTGACGTGAGTTATAGGCGTTGCAGCACTCACTATGCTAGAATTGATGACCAGGATACAACCATGTGACACAACTTTGCTGAACAAACTTAATGATCTTTCTTAGAATTGTGATCGGTTGACAATTAACTTACCTCTGACATAAATTCGTCTTCAAACGCGAACAATGTTGCGCAACCATCCGTGGACTTCAAAAACGTTCAGCAGTTTCAATGTCCCGCAAGGCTCAAGAGCGATTCCGGTGCCACCAATGACAAGGCGTATACTACAACCAGAACCCAGTCCAGTGCTCGTAACGCTAGTAACAGTGAACGGAAGCTCCGACATCCTCAGTGAATTCGGACAGAAGGAGTTATCAGCGGGAGACCAAAGTATAAACAGTTGGGTAAATTTATACACTTGACACTTAATTGTCAATTTTACCCCCCAGTTGTACTATAGGGACTGGATCATTGCGTCCTTATTTGGCCAAGAGCTGTATTACACGCAATATCAACAGCATTTTGAAACCAACAGGGGAACTCCAGTTTTAGTCCGTTCATATTCTATTGTACAACACGATTATAAGGCGGCCAGTGGAATTTAAACGTTTCATTGATAATTACAATTGTAGGTCTACTGCAAAAGTTGAACCCCTAAGGTTTTCCCAACAGGAAATAATGAGAATTTTCATCGTGATATGTTGGAAAAACCGACCGAAGTGATGCGTCAATGGGGATTTAGTAAACGAGTTTTATCACAAATGTCTTGCACATACATATTTAAAAATGAGACGTTTCTCTTTTCACTTTCAAAGATATTGAAAACGATCTGGAACGAAAGATTCGTAAGTGAGTGGAGCTCCGGTAGGAAGCAGATGACAATTCCACTTGAAGGTTTATTTGAATAGTCTGCTAACAGTGTTTTGATTATTTGCAATTATCAACCATACCGGCTGAACTCAATTAAATTCACAGTTCGTTCACTGTCTTAACTTATCATTGATACAGTCCTTTTTCTCTCTGGAACTGATTCAATTTTTCTCCGTGATTATTTAAGAACGACATATGCTGTTCTTTAGGACAGTTTTCACATATGTCCTTACAGTTAGCCATCCTAAGGAAACTGCTAGTAAACAAACGGTCACTAGCACGCTCAAAGTCCCGTCCAAGAAGAATGTCGTGCATACGACAGTTTAATAGGGTTGTATGCTCTTACCACCGCCTGTTTGGAACACGTGCTCGTCGTTGCAACTAGCCCTGTTACTTTTGAAATAATAAAAAATCGGATGAAAAACGACGAAGCCAGTCAATATTGGTGACGGCTGCCACTGGCCCTTACTCACTTCGCCTGTTTTGTGTATTTGACCGTTCAACATCCCTCAATTTCCTCATTGATACGGGAGCTGAGGTTCGCGTTATTTCACCCAATGTTGATAAACGTAACGTCAAACAGGTGTCGTATACCCTACAAGCTACTGACCATGCCGCCATACGGACCAACGGAGAGCAGCTACCCATTCGTTACCTTGGTCTCCGCCGGCATTTTTACTGGACCCTAACCGTTGCAGACGTACAACATCCAATTATTGGCGTTGATCCCTTTGGAATTGTGGTGGATGTCAGATGTCAGAAACTGCTGGTCAGCACAACAGTTTTTTGCGTACACAGAAAAATCATATCGATTAAGTCAATGGGATTACGTTCGGCCTTACCAGATAACAGTTTCACAACTCTGCGTTGACAGTTCCCACGCCTTATCAATCCACCACGCTCATTATCACAAGTAAAACAAGGCGTTTTCTATCACACTACAGCCAAAGGGCCACCTACCGTCGCTCGCCCCCTTTGATTACCATCAGAGAATCTCAAAATCCGTATCAGAGAAACTCAGAATCGCCAAAGCTGAATTCGAAAACCCTCCGCGACTCGGCATCATCCAGCCCTCCAACACCTTGTAGTGACCAGCGATCGCGTGGCTTCTTTATGGATCCCGGCTGCAACCGTGTTTCTCGCTTGTCTGTTCTGTACGCATAATTATGTGTGTCTGCAATAGGAGGTTTGATATAAACTCAGTGCAACTTTCTTCAGTCGCACAACTGATTGCACGAAGCGGATGCTTGCTCTTTTCCTAACGACTCATCTATTATTCTATTCTTCAAGGTCGTTTAACCCGAACCTTTTCCAGCGTTGTTTAATGCACTCAAAGATTTTGCGCACCTTTCGCTTGGCGCGCTTTTGAGTGCCGCCGAGTGGGCTGTTGCCTACCTCGTGCTTCTCCTCTTCCTCCTTTTGGTTGCTGCCGGTGGTCCCAGACTAGGCTAGGGCTAACTACTTATCATATTTCCAAACATTGCTGGAAATATACGGTTTGTTTCCAAACCCCGCTGCGTTCTTTAGTTCGATGTCTGTTTGGATTACGTTTCGATTGCTCTTCAGGAAAGGCGTTTTAAATTGTTAGTGGACAAGTGTCTAGCACATACCCACTTGTTCGCTACAAACTCTTGAGCCTCGTTCTTGCATATGGTGCCTAAAATCTCACCAGGCGACTGGCATCCGTGTGGCGGTTATCCCGCTTTAAGCAACAGCACCGTCCCAGACAGGTACCCAATTCCTCACACTCACGATTTCTCTCTCGGTCTGCACGGGATGGCCATTTTCTCAAAGCTTGATTTAGTTCGCGTTGGATTGATTCTACTTAGCAATACACTTCTGGTACATGCGTCTTGTCTCCTTCCCGGATAGCGAAACGTTATGTGTTCGACCGGGCCTCAATTAATGCTCCCGTTCCACATATATATGGAAACATATCTATAGATAGGGGCTGCCTTTAGTGCGCTATTCACAGTTCGCATTTTGATTTGACTGTTTGCGTGTATGCCTTTGCGTTGGGTTAGTCCCCTACAGTTCTTGTCTGAATTTCCTTGTGACTATTACCAATTTATTTTTTATTGTTTTTCTGTTAATCACATGCGATCATGATCGCAGTTCAACGATGTTGGCTACAGCTACATGGTCGGGGTATACGCGCGTATTGAAGTACATTCTGGTGTATGAGGTCATTTATGCCACTAGTGGCACAAAATGAGTACGTATGAAGTATAATATAGAGCCGGTTCATTTATATTACTCAAAATGTGCATTGCATTTCATTACATTCTAATATGGCCTAGGTTTTTAACGTATTTCTTCAAAAACTATGCAGTTCTTTTTTCACTTATCTTGCTTACATTTCGTGTTGTTATGGAGTGTCTTAAGACACTCCATAACAACTGTTTCACTGGTTGTTCTCTTTCTAACGACCCCTAATTAGGGGTCGTTAGAAAGAGAACAACCAGTGAAACAGTAATCTATTTATAGCTGTCTAGAGCCAATACACATGGGTCTCGAGTAAACACATGCTTTAAAGCATATGGGAATTCCCATAAGGACCATGTACAATAATCCTACGCCCAGTTCAACTGCAGTTGAACGGTTTGTTCAAGTTTTTGCATGCACTGCTGCCGTGTCATAGGATCTGGAGCAGTCAACACTACTGATTAATGTACGTTACCTATTTCAGGACACAAATCGCGCTCTATATCTTTCAATGAGGACCATGTACATGAATCGGATGCAATCTTGGTGTACTTTCAGCATATCAATCAATAATCACATTAACCGGCACAAAAGTGACAAATTAAACATTTCTGATGTTAAATGTGCGAGAAAGTTATATACATTAAAAAAACCAAGAATAATGCGGTATGCAATGGAAAACTTTTTAAAATAATAACAATAAGTTGCTATTAGTAATTTTACGAGTTGGCTAATTAAAACAAACTATTTCAAAATAATGCGCAAAGTGGAAGGCTGAAAGTGGAATAGTTGGGGCTTCATATTAAGATTCAGGTGAGATCAGAACTATAAGAGTATTTCCTATAGTTGTTTCTACAACTGAACGTCCTTGGTACCGAAGCAAGACATTGAACCCAGCAAACAAAATGGAGTTGTACCGGAGTCAGACCGTATCTGGCCACCAGTCGGACCGGATTCGGCCTGCAACAAATACCGGAAGCGGTCCGACTCCGGTTTGGCCAGACAGGCAGTCGGCCGAATGAAAATTTTCCGGCGCACCGTTTACTGAACTTAACGACGCCTCTCAGCACGACCGTTCCCTTATTGTTCCCTAAGCGCCTAATATACCCAACCACGAAGATAGCTACCGTCTGCTTTCAT
>JTDE01000559.1:123572-143081 GCA_014338405.1 Paragonimus skrjabini miyazakii | reverse complement strand
GGTAAGAGACGGGGCTTACCGGTACAGTGGTTCTATGGTTAGCTGCATCCATTATGGGACCTGTAGAGTAACCATCAGAAACGGCGGTCGGGAAGAATCTGAGAGCTAAGTTTGATAGAATAGTGGAGGAGGGGTCAGAGGTAGTGTGTTTTCGCCTATCACTCTGCTGTTTATAGTGGATTAGGCGACCGAGTTTCTACTGCGAGACGACCGATGCAGTATGGTGGAGCTTTTTCGATCTGAACAAAATATAGAAAAGGCTAGTGACGTTTTGCCGCTACTCAAGCAAACCCTTGTGACAGTTTGATCTCTCTTGCTTCAAGCATCTCTACAACGGCTTCGTTCGGACGCGCCTTCAGTATCGATCTTCTATTTGGACTCCGTTTCCCCACATGAGCAAACTGTTCAGAGACGCGTCACCAGGGCTGTTTCTGGCCTGAAAGCTAAGACCTATGATGTACCCCTTAAGTAACAACATGATTATTCACCAGATTTCCGTTAAGTTAGTGGTGGCCGAAATGAGCTTCGTGAAAAACCATCATCTCAAACCTGAGACACAGTGTTACTAGTGAAAGTGCAGGCCTATCTTTTTTCGCCGACTGCCCATAGATCACGAAGTCCTCTTTCAGAGCATGTATTACCCGTCAATTTCGTTTCAAGTCTTAAAGCTCACCTCGATCATCACTTCCTGTCTTAACACAGATACTACACGTATTTTTCTGTTTCAGCATTATCATTTTCGGTTGTGTGATTATACACATTGTGATAAAGAACTTTCAAAGACCACTACTTTTTACCTCCGTTACGGGTCAGTTGATTTGCCAATTTATCAGCGAAGAACGCAATACAGATGCAGGCAAATAGTTCATATGGATAATAGTTAAGACAGGTATAAGAACAGTGGATATTGGCAGCCGGGAAAAATGACATTCGGACTTTGCGTGAGAGCTTATTGTCCTCATTCGAAGCCGCTGATGTCCGGCAGTCGTCTAGAAAGACCGAAGTGGGTACTTCTCTCATTGTGCATCACCCCAGTAGCAACGTTGAACTTTCCGCTGTCAATCGGAGCGAATGTGTAACAGGAAACAATGAAAAACCGGTAGAGTTAACCTTTCAGCAGTTAGTTGCTCTAACGCAGTTTCCCCGCCTACTGAAGGTAATCTTCAAAAGCCGTCAGTACACTGAGATAGCGCTCACGAGAGCACACCTGCTTCGAGGTTCTAGTATGGCGCTGATATGTCTAAAACCTGATCTTTCACACCTGGAAAGAAACCGGAGAAAGGAGTCAGAGAACAACTTTGACAACTCTGACCGACGTGTAATCATACATAGAGTGCCAGAGTCGTCTACTTTTACATCGTCGCCAGATGGTGACCTCTCCTCAGAGATGAGCTTTTACTGAGGAATATTATCTGTACTAGAGTAATAAAAATGCTAAGACCTAGCCACCGTACTCATCTACACGCCTCAACACTTCTGAACATGGAATTTCTCGTGGCCGACGTGTCCAATGTGGTTCTGACAGCGCGGCAGTGTCACCAGTTGAACGTGCCTGGAGATATTCGGGTTTACAGAACGCTCCCCGGAAAACTGAGGCAACTTGGAAGATCGTCGCTTTCATTTCCAACTCTCAAACCGATAGTTAGTTTTTCAGCAGACAGTGACCTCCCTGAACACGTTCTTTCAAAAAAATGCTCTTGCCGACTCCTTGCAAGTCGGCCCCAGTCCATGTGTAGCAAAACCTTCAGCAGCACTTACAGTAGTCGCCCGTCTGCAGGTCACGATACCAGACAGTTGGATGGTAACGTGTGGGACGTTTGTAGTCGACCAGTGACTAAGACTGCATGTGCAATAATATTTAAAGTTTGACAAATAAGCTTCCTGAGCTGAGGTTGCTTCAATTGAAAAAAAATAGACATTATGGCGCTTGCAGAGGGTGAGTGCGGCCAGACATAAGGAACGTAGAAGTAAACTTTTCTGAAATGAATGTTTCAAGAAGAGATAGGACAGATAATCGGGATGGTGGAGTAGCACTGTACCTGTCCAATAATACAGATCACTTGGAGTTGGACGATCCAATATTTTGCCCAGTACCCGAGTCCATTTGGGTACGCATCCGTCTTTGTTTTAATAAGTTCCTCACCTTAGCTATTATCTACCGCCGCCCGCAAGTGGCACGGTGTTTGACGGCAACCTAGCCGCTACTTTACACAGAACCATCGAATTGACTTCAGGTGGTATTTTGATACTAGGTGACTTCGATCACCCGGATATCGATTTCGAAGCTCTGAACGTGCACTCTGGCCGGGACTCTTCCTCTGTCACGTCGTTTCTACAAACCGCTATTGAATTAAGGTTAGTTGAAAATGTACTGGATCCCACCAGATGGCGTCAAGGTTTTTCACTGCCCAGCTTAGACCTAGTCTTAACTAACGAGCCTGGTTAAGTTGAGAACCTCAGCACCGAAATGCCTGTAGGTCGAAATGATCACGCTCTAATATTGTTCCCATTTGTTTATGCCACCCCAAGGGTGGTAGTTGATCCTCCAACACTACGTTACTACTTTAGGGGGGATTACGTCAGTATGAACGACTACTTTCTGCGGGCCTTTCAGAACTTACCATTTTTACCCTCCGTAGAAGTATTTTGGCACTACACTAAGGCCACTATTGACAAGGCGACTACCTTGTTTGTTCAATTAAGAATCAACAAAAGTAACAAGCCGCCCCATGGTGTTCGTAGATATACGAAAAATCTTATTTCAGACGGGCGTTTTGCTTGGATGCGGTTCAAATTAACCCAGACCTCAGAAGCTTAAAGTCAGTGCATGCTAATAGGGAACAAGTGTAACGAGGCTGTTCGTAGAGACCAACTTGAATTGCAATCCTTTGCGGCAGCCTGATTAAAATAAATCTCAGAGTGGTTGTTATAAACAATTGTCTAAAAAAGCTGCAGTGAAACTGGGTATTTCCAGTCTGCTTACAAATTCTGGCTTGACTAACACCAACCAGGAGGCGGCGGAAATCATTGCAGATACTTTTGAAAAGGTGGTTCTAGAAAATGTCATCGCATACACCTTATTTTTCAACTGCGGCATCTATACGTCCAGCGTTACGTCTGTCCCGAACGACATAGACTTTAGTCTTATCACTGTTCTTGCGAAGCTTAAACAGTTGAACCCTAATAAGTCTCAGAGTTTTGACAAGATACCACCAAGACTGCTAAAATATTGTGCAGATAGCCTAGCTGCAGTCGTAAGTGGGTTTATTCGGAAGTCCTTTGAAGAAAGGGAAATACCTGTTGACTGGAAGCAATGTGAAGTAATGCCGCTTCACAAAGACGGTGCGCGTAACACGCCTTCCAACTACAGATCCATTTCCCTTCTCAGTATCTGTTCAAGGGTAATGAATAGCGTTGTTGATGACGCCGTCCGACAACACCTCCGCATGCATGGAATGATAAACCCACAGCAGCACGGTTTTAGACAGGGTCACTCGCGCGCTAGCAACTCAATAATTGTTCACAAGTAATTGACTAAAGTAGTTGATTTGGGGGCCAGAGTGGACACTATCCTGCTAGACTTCCAAAAGCCTTCCACAAGGTTGACCACGGAATATTGTTGTCAAAACTACTATGGTACGAAAGTGGAGGGAAGCTGCTGCGGTGATTGGAGGCGTATCGGAGTAGACGCACCTTTTCTATCCGAATAATGGCACTTATTCAACAGTTCGAAGTGCCCTGCGTGGGGTGCTGCAAGGGTCAATTTTAGAACCGTTACTGTTCACCCTATGCGTTAATGAAAATCTGTCGCTTTTGTCTTCGAGCGTTATGTTGTACGCAGACGACAAGAAGCATTGGAGGGTCACTCATGACTCCTCAGATGAATCCAGTCTACAATCAGATCTTGACACATTTTATAACTGGTGTAGACTTAACAAAATACCCTTGAATGCAGCGAAGTGTTAAGTCTTCATAATAGTGCGACCTCGTATCACCTTGATAATGTTAAACTTTGTGTATCTGGTCAGGAGAAAGATCTAGGATCGATTGTCACTCAGGCTCCGGGTCTCTCCGGTAACTGCAAACTGATGGCACGCATGGCTGCTAATGTCTGTAAATTCCCCAACTGTATTCCAGACTGCCTAACCCCAGCAAACTTCAGTCCCATTTTACCCACCCTAATTTGCCCTTTACTAGAAGTAAATATTCGAACATATTCGCTTTATTACCGTAAGGATGTCTTAATGCGTGAACAAGTTCAACGCAGGGCTACAAAGCAAGCGAAGGGCCTTCGGTATCTGAGTTATCGAAGCAGACCTCGAAATTTCAATCATTTTAACCTAGAGTTTCGAAGGATTAGGGGAGACATCATATTAGCTTACAAAATGTTAACCGATTGAAATCACTCCTGCTCATCCATCCTACCCAGAACTGAACGTCCAATTCAAGAGAGAATAGTTTCGGTCTTAGACATCAGCGCTGCCGTACACTTTGCCGGTGTCATTGGTTTGCACTCCGAATGATCCCCTTCCGGAAGAGGTTGTCTCAGCCCCGACCCTTGACGTAATTAAATGGGACTGGACAAATATGTCAGGGTAACCTCAGATATTTTCAGTCCGCCTGCTATTTCGATAGGAAAAGCAACCAGTATTGAAGGACCTATACAAAACATGGCATGCTCTGGGTTGTCTGTTTTGCGTGTGTCTGTTTTACGTACTGTCGTAGTGGAAACCAAGAAAAACAATCGACAATGTTACAAAATAATCAACAATAACTGTCCACGACCAATTCCACCACACTAAGTTCGCTATATGCTTCAAGAAATTTCCTGTTAGATATAAACAAATTCCATCGAGTTCAGTTCCTCCAGTGTGCTAAATTCCGCTGTTGCCACAGTCAACTCCCGGTAACAACGACCACGTGCATGCAGAAGCTGAGGCGCGCGAGGATCAAGTGCGTATTCATTCAAACAATAGACAAGTAGATTATATGTACAACGAACATAACAGGCATGAAGAACAGTACGTAACAAGAGAGCAAAAGGATACAGACTCTACATAAATCCCTCCCCAGAGCGTTAGAAAAGAAACACTCGATAAGAAAACATAGAGTGATTCAGTAATGGTAGTCTTTATAGAGGATGGGCCATCTAACAGTTCGTCCAGAACGGGTGTGTGATGTGGAAGGCTTGGATTGGGAAACAGGGATAAGGGAATGGTCACTGGTGTCACACATAGGTTGGGTAGACTGAGAAAGGCTTTGTGAGTCAGTAGTGATAAGATCGACATCAGAAGCGGTGGGAGGATCTAGATGGGGTTCGACATGAGCAACGTTAAGTCTATCAGTGCTCACTGTATCGTGGGATACATTTCGATCAATCACAAAAACTTGGGGAATCGTCTGATCACATGGAATGGTCCGGAGTATTGCTTTTGGAGGGGGCCTTTACGGCGTCGACCCGAACGAAAACAAGATCACGAAGGTCCAGTTTGCAGTGCTTTTGTTCTTGTTTTGAGTTTAGCCTGGTGGACTGGGGCCGGATTTTCGCCATGGATGATTTTACCTGTTGTACGAAGGTGGTAGCGTCAAAATTATTTTGGCCGGCATTCGACGTGTAAAACAGTTCACCAGGGAGGCGAAGTGTCGTACCATAAACTAGTTCAGCGGTCGCGCGACCAATGACTTCTTTAACTTCCGAGCATGACAAGAGGTAAGTGATCGTTCCAATGCTGAGAGTCTAGTTGGGTTTTTGAGGTGGCCTTCAGCTGACAGTGAAAGGGTTCGACCAAATCATTTGCTGCCGGATAGTATGCAATGGGTTTTATGTGATCGACTCCTAGTAGCCGGTTGGAATCTTTGAACATCGCTGATTGAAATTATGTGCCTCTATCAGTTGTTACGGTCGTTGGGACACCATAGTATGAAATCCAACTGTCCATGAACGCTCGCGCAACAGTTTCGGTATTCGTGTTGGAGAGAGGTATTGCAACGAGCCATCTGGTATAACGGTCAACGCACGTCAGAATATACAGAAGACGTTTTGAATACGACAACTGTCCGACTATGTTGAAATTGACATGACTAAAACGTGCGTCAGGGTTAGCGAATGTGCCGGACGTCGTGATTGTATGCCGGTGAACTTTGCTGCGTTGGCAATCACAGCAAGTTCTCGCCCATTCTCGTATGTCCCAGTGCATGTTCGGCCATGCAAATCGGTCTGAAATCAGCTTGACGTTGGCACGAACGCTGGGATGAGACCTACATTGAAGAATGTTGAAAACGGGGCGTCTAAAGTTTACCGGTACAGATGGACGAGGACTGACTGTCGTTGTGTTGCATGTGATTGTGCCTTCGCAGTTGGTTAGAGGCAATACGCGAAGTCTGAGGGAAGAGGAGATGCGACACTGCTGCAACTCCGGGTCATTGTTTTGTTCTCGAGCTAATTCTTTCAAATCAATGGCTTCTGTTCGGTGTAGGCTACTTAAAGTAACTCTGGGGAAGGCGTCGGCGACGATGTTTTTATCTCTCGCGATATACCGCGTATACGTTGTGAACTGAGAAATGTGATCCAACTGTCGAATTTCTCTCGGAGAATAACGGTCGGGCTTGGTGTTAACAGAATAAATAAGCGGTTTGTGGTCAATAAGAGCAGTGAAGTTATGACCTTCCAGATGATGTCGAAAGTGTTTGGTGGCTAGATAAATGGCCAGTTACTCCCGACCAAAGGTACTGTAACGCGTTAGCGCTGGTTGGAGTTTCCGGAAGAAAAAGGACAAAGGTTGGATTTTACCACTCGTGTTTTGTTGCAAAACAGCGCCAACCGCCGACTGAGATGCGTCAGTCTTCAAGATTAGCGAAGAGTGTTCATCCGCCCTCAACTGGGTTAATGTGGCGGCTTGGGACACAGCTTTTTTGGCTGCAACAAACGCAACATTAGCCTCTGGAGACAAAACGAAGTGTTTAGGATTAGCTTTTAAAATGTCCTTGAGGGGTTTTAACAGCTCCGAACACCGTGGAATGAGGCGACAATAATAACTCACAAAGCCTATAAAATGTCAGAGACTTTTCAGGGGTTGTGGTTTTGGATAATATTCAATAGCACTGATTTCCTCCGGCAAACGTCGGATACCGTTATCGTCGATTCGATTTCCAAGAAAATCTATGGAGGTAATTTTGAAGAAGTATTTAATGGGGTTTAGTGTCACACCGCATTGAGCAAAACGTTCGACCAGCTTTCGAAGGTGTGACTCGTGCTGTCAAGTATCTTCGCTCGCGATTAAGACGTCGTCAATATAGACGCACACAAAATCGAGACCATGAAGCACTTGGTCCATAAACCTTTGGAAAGTTTGTGCGGCGTTCCGTAAGCCAGATGGCATGCGGACGAATTCATAGAGTCCAAAGGGAGTAGTAATTGCGATCTTAGGGACATCCTCCGGGGTCATGGGAATTTGATGGCAAGCTCGAACCGATTATATATTGCAGAAAGTAGTCTTCCAGTTCAACCCAATTGAGAAGTCATGGATGTGAGGAATGGGGTGACGTTGTTAAAGGCACGATAATCACCGCAGGGGCGCCTGTCACCTGTCTGTTTTAGCAACCATGTGAAGAGGTGAGGCCCACGGACTATTTGACGACTGAATACCGCCAAGTCGTAAGAGGTGTTTACATTTGAGATTGTGAGGTGGCAAATGTCTGGGGCGTGCAAAAATAAGTGGACCTTTGGTGACGATGTGGTGAAAAACATCGTGTTTAGGTGACGACGTTAGGTTAGACGGATTGGTGAGTTGTGGAAATTGTCGAAGGATCGCTGCAAAACCGTTATCTGGTAAGGCCGATCGCAGTCCAATCGAATTGATTGATGTGGCCCTACCTTGCACGCACAAGGTGGTCGTGCTGTCGATCAATTTCTTATAACCAACGTCTACTATGAGTCCAAAGAATGATAAGAAATCAACGCCAATTATCGGGTGTTGTACATCTGCCACCGTAAATCTCCAGGGTACCTGACGCCTAAGGCCGAGATCCGGCGTGAGTAGCTTCTCACCGTATGTTGGTATCGTCGAACAATTGGCAGCCTGTAGTGTGTACGATACCGGTTGAATATTGCGTTTGTCACCTTTCGGCGGAATAACGTTAACCTCTGCGCCTGTATCAATGAAAAAATTTAGCGCAGTTGAACTGTCGAACACGTAGAATAAGCGAAAGTTTGAGGAGCCATGAACGGCCGTCGCCATTACTGTCCGGCCTCGGCGTTTCCCGAGTGGGAAGGAACCTGGTCAAAACTGCATGGCCTGGTACAACGGATCGCTTCAGGACCAAATCGACGGTGATAATAACACACACCCCGATCAACTCGTCGTCTGCGTGAAAGACTCAGGGATTGACGACGAGATGAGGGGTCTCTCGATTGTGTTGTCAGTTGTTTAGTGATTGAACAGAGCTGTAAGGTCATATCGGAGAGATGCTGCGTCAGCGTGTCTAGTTCGGTTGGCCAGCTATGGCTCGAAGACGCCTCTGGTAAGTATACATGGGATACCGGCCGACTTTGATAACTCTCGTATATCTGGTCAGCCCGCTCTGCGAGTTTTTGAAGCGGTGTGCCCTTATCGAGTTTGGGCAATATTTTTCGGATATTGTCCGGAAGAGTTTTGTGCCACAACTCATGCAGGATTGGTTCGTTCACCGTATGTTTACTTTGAAACTGTGTCATGTGACGGAGGAGTTGTGAATGAATTCCCTTGCCCAACTCTACTCCTGCCAGAAGCTTTCACATGTTCTGCTGATCGGTTACTGTAGTTCGTCCAATGATCGCAGCCTTCAAAGTGTCGTATGGGCTAATATTAGTTCGAGTGTAGATGAGGTCGGCGACTACAGTAGCGATCTGTTCTAGGAGGTTGGCAACTATGATATCATACATTGACTTTTGTGGGCGTATCCGTCTAGAGTCAAAAATGACTTCGACTTGAGCAAACCAAAGCGCCGGATCACGGATACCGAACACGGGAGTTTTCACATAATCTGTGTTTTCCAGAGCAGTAGGATCTGGTTCAGAATCAGCCATGTTCAGGAAAAATAAAGTCACTCACAAAAAAGGAACTGATTAGGCGATGAAAGAGAGAAAAGATTTCTCGAGGAGTATGCAGAAAAGAAAAACTTTAAGCAAACGCGGAAAACAAATCAACGAGGGCTCACCAATATTGTAGTGGAAACCAAGAAAAACAATCGACAATGTTACAAAATAATCAACAATAACTGTCCACGACCAATTCCACCACACTAAGTTCGCTATATGCTTCAAGAAATTTCCTGTTAGATATAAACAAATTCCATCGAGTTCAGTTCCTCCAGTGTGCTAAATTCCGCTGTTGCCACAGTCAACTCCCGGTAACAACGACCACGTGCATGCAGAAGCTGAGGCGCGCGAGGATGAAGTGTGTATTCATTCAAACAATAGACAAGTAGATTATATGTACAACGAACATAACAGGCATGAAGAACAGTACGTAACAAGAGAGCAAAAGGTTGCAGACTCTACACTGTACCTGATGAGTGTCTGTCTGTTTGTCACGTCGGTCTTGTCTATCATGGTTGAGGTCCCTTGTAGGGTGAAGGAAGCTAACGCCTGTTATCATGTATTTAAGCCACCATCGGGGGTTGCGATTATTTTTATTTCATTCTCCCCTCCCTCATTCTTTTTGCCCACGTAGATTACTCGATAATCAAAACGGGCTCGAAATCGAAGAACGGAATCGGAAAAATCCGTCATTCCCGCGTCAAGCGGGACAGTCGCAGCTCTGGGTGCTGTTCTCTGGCATTCCGGTGCAAATATTCTGGACGCTCGATTGGCAACAGCCATTTCGTCCTGTGCAAATTGAACTTGAACTTGAACTTGAACGTTGCATGTCCTGTGGGGTAGTGCATATGCTGTTTGCGTTCGCGATTGCCTGATGTACACAAATGGATCCTTGAACCACACCATTTTCTCTTCGCACTTACCCCCTTGTCAATTGTGTGTTTATGCTCCTAATCGAAGCCTTCGCAACGACCCTCTTCAACTCAATATTGTCCCTGACCGAAGTCCTCGTTCCATGCCACACAGAAATGGGTCATTAACAAGTCGGTAACTTCTGAATGGGCAAAGAACCAGTGAATTCCGTTGAACTTGGTAATTACCATCCTAGTGAAGTGGATGCGCACTTGATACGAATGTTTAGAATCGTTCAATTTGAAGGTCACGTTGATGACAAGGCTGGGAACGTTTTCAAATGGGAATGAGATGTCGTTGCTACTCAGAGCAAAGTTTGTTAGTCTTTTTGCCATCCTAAAAATGTTTGTACCTTCCATATTAGTTTATTAAAAAATTTTGTAGTTCCTTTCGTGTACTTATTTGTCCCTAGAAGTTGACTCTTTTTACTTTATTCTTCATTACTCGGTAACGAACAATTGATGGAATGCAGGAGTCACCGACTGTGTGAGCCTCTCCACTGAGCATTTGGACACCGGAATAGACAGGGCGTTAACTATCGTCCTCCTTTCAACGCGCCATCATATGTTCATCCGGCGTAGGATTACTGTACATGGTCTTTATCGGAATTCCCATATGCTTCAAAGCATATGTGTTTACTCGGGACCCATGTGTATTGGCTCAAGACAGCTATAAAAAGATTACTGTTTCACCCGTTGTTCTCTTTCTAACGACCCCTAAGACACCCCATAACAACAAGAAATGTATACATTTCGCTCCCAGCTTCAGTAAACAAGGTCACGCATCAAGGCTGACCCCAAACTTCAAGCCAATGTGAAGGTTCTTATTCCCACTCTTAAAAAGGGACCAGCGCCTCCGAATGTATCAAACCATGTGCCCACAACCACACCAAAGACGACCGCTCCCATCCCCTTGGATGGTCAGTTATCTTTGGGGCTGCACGGGTCTAAACCAGAAGCCCCCAAAGAGGCCAAAGAGCAATATTCTGGCTCTAAACCCCCAATCATCAAACCTTCAGAAATTTTATTCTCAAACTTGCTTTATTCCTAAACTTTACAACCCAATGAGTCTCCTTGGGTCACCTCCAGCTTCCAGAAAGGCTCACACTTAGCCAATTCCAGCCGCATTTCCCTCTGCCGGGCCACGGTCATTTCCTCCTAAGTTCTCTTCTAACCAAAAACCACACCCAAATTTTTGGGGATGCAAAACTGCAAATCACTCTCCAGTACTTCAAAAAGTGAAGACGGTCCACAAGCCATTAACCCTGAGCAACCAGAAACGGAAGAAACGTCCCACAGAAACGCTCACATATGCTCAGGTTATGAAGAAACGATCGCAACCCTCCAAGAGGGCACAGAAAACTCTGATGTCGTCTACACACTCCACCTCGCTATTAGAACTGCTTTCTCAAGCTCTTTCTCGTGTTCTTCAGTCTCTTTTTGTACCCAGTCAAACGAGCAGGTAGCCCTCAGGTGCGTGTACACTAACTGTCTGAGTCTTTTAAACAAACTGCCTGTAATCGGACAGTTGGTGCACAATACTTGTCCCTATATTCTTGCTCAAACGGAAACCTGGCTTTCCGCAGATATAAGTGATAACAAACTGCAAGTTTTTGGATAATCACTGTACCAAACAGACTCCTCCCGTGGACGTATGGGAGGCTGTGCCGTTTTTCTAAGCCAGACGCTGCCAACACCAACTGTCATAGGGGAATTTACATCACCAGAGAAGTGTGACGGACACTGGTTTAAACCCCAGCTTCGTAGTCGTGTCACGCTCCTCATCGGTGTTATTTATCTATTGCCGTCGTGCGGCGCATCTGACGATGAGGCCATTCTTGCCGCCCTAGACTATCTCTCGTCTACACAGCGTTTATCCAATCTTCTCATTATGGGTGACTTCAACGCACCCAAACTCAACTATGTAGCTGCTTCTCTTGAAGACTCTGGCTATGGATTTTCGAAATCCCTGGCAATGTTGGTCCATGAAAAAGCCCGGACACAACATGTCGAGCTAACTACACGGTACCGTCCAGGACAGACACCCTCTTTGCTTGATCTTGTTATTACAAATTTAGCTCATCTGGTAGATAGAGTGGTCATCAGCTTACCGCTGGGACATAGTGACCACATGTTACTTGCTTTCGACTTTATCTGTTACTGGTTCCAAAATGTCGTAACAAAGACTTCATCCAGAAACCTCCAGAAAGCTAACTTTGGCGCACGGAAGACATTCTTAAGTACACTCAAACTAGTGTCCAATTCAGTGAACAACAACTATCTTTCTTTTAAGGATGCCATTCACAAAGCTGATGAGGCATTTTTCTCATCGTAAACTGTGAAAGTCCTCGTCTCGCTCACCGCTTCCGCGGAACATACGTCGTCTTCTTAATTTACGTTCTTGTCTATTCTCTAAGCAGAAGCTAACGGGCAAGCCGGAGGATCTAGAAGCCTTCTGTTTTGTACGAAACAGATGCAGGCGGGAAATCCGTCAACATACCAAACAGGCACAAACAAGGATCCTACTGGTAGCTCGGGAGTATAAAATTTTCTTTTCAAGTACATGCGTCGCCAGAGAAAAACTGGAGCAGTTAAAACAGGTGCGGGTTATTCGAAGTTTACATAGCCCCAGGCAGCGTCATCATTTAATCACCGCCGATTGTATTCCGATTGACAACTGCCAAAACGAATATTGCACGATGTTGCAAAATCTTTCTTGGTATAATGAGCGTGTAGCTCGATCAAAGTAAACTGGATTTTTATTTCTCCATTTGTTGGGTATCAGATAAAAGATTTTCTGAGTTGACAGAAATGATGCTTCGTTCTGATTAAATTTGCAGTCCACTTGATAGAAATCAGCCATAAAGAGCAGTTTTCTTCAGACCCCACAGTATTATGCACAGTCTGCGCGTGAACAGGACAGGTCCCTGTTGCTTATAGTATGACAGGTTGGAATTGTTGAAGGCCTTGCCATATTGCTTACAAATTCAGCGACACTTTATTTGTTTAGTTCACCAACGCCAATGTTCTCTTTCTGATACAGAAGAATCCAGCGCTATTTTCTAATCAGCTTTCAACCTTCCTGAAGTTACTAAACTTGAAAAGCAAAATCTTTGATTGCTTATACACACAACTACAATGTGCGGGTAATTCCACCCTTTAAGTTTGAACGTTATTAACTCACTGGATCAATGGACAACTGTTTTAAGGATCCTATTAACCTAACACAACCAAGCTTTCCTCAGGTTAGTCTACCAAATTAGTTGACACTGAGTAAAATTACCCAAGAGTCACCGATGTTTTTACCACTAATTCCAGTCACTTGTTAGAATCAACCGGCGTCTGTGCATATGTGTTCATGTTGTTGGTAATAAAGTTCATCGGTTCACAAAATAATAACTCGGACTTCACAACGTTGGTTCAGTTAGTTGCATTTACATCCCAATGCGTTTCGATCAAGTGAAAATTTCGGATAAACTAGTGACGGAGAGGATGCCATTCAGTCAGTTTTGATTCATTTAGGAAGTGAACAAGGGCGGTTAATCTTATGATTTCGTGATGGACGATAATAATCGGGTACACACGCCGGTTTTACCTGTGGACTATCAAAGAATATGTAAAAGCGACTCAGTTGGACAAATTCACACTGAAATTGATAACCATAGTTTCAAAAGCATCACGCGTTTCTTACAGTTTAAATGTTACTTACGCCCTCCGGAATACCTTCCTTCCACCAAACTCATTAGGGTAGTTTAGCTTTGCCATAATTTCCCAGTTGTTGAGATTCGAAATACTTGGGTCGGGTAAGATTATCACTCATTTTATGCTGTGGTAAACGCGACCAACCGGACAGCCTGATATAAATATTTCAGTCATGCTAATTCATTCACGCTGTGGTTTGTGCTTGGTAAAACCATATAGCTTTGATTAGATCAAAAACAACACTCCTGAGGAAGGTATCTCATGGTGGTTAAAACGTAAATTATTACAACTTGCTCGTAACGTTGAGTTATCTTCAATGCATTGGTTGTGCAGACTACCAGTATCAAAGCAAACGTTGTTCGTCAAGCTCCACAGGTCCGTTGTTCCCGAAGAAAAAGCTGTGATACTTGATACTTGTGTAGTGGAAGGCCACCAGAGTACGACTACTTGAATTAATAAGGTTAAAAAGTAAAGGAATAGTTCCTATGAACGTGCCATCAAATGGAGCTCCGTACAATTTGCTAACGACTGGGCTGGTCTACCAGAATCCCGGTATCGTTATTTAGCGTGAAACGTTCCGCATTCTCCATGCAAAACCGTAATGAAAACGAAATCACCCTACCAAACAGTCACTAATGTCTATTTGTTGATTGCCGTAGGCTACCTGAAGATATGTACACTGTGCAAAGAACGTTCAGTTGGGTGTCTTCTCTCGGAAAAGTCTTTCCCTGTGAAGAAGCATATTCAGTTCCAATGCGTTGATCCAGACTTCATTAGTATCGTCATGGTTTTAAGAAGGATTTTTTTGTGAAACTTTAAAAACTGTTTGTACTCACTCTGTGACTTTTGATTTATCAGAGTTGCCACGCCTTTTCAAAGAACACATGAGTGGTTTTTTGTTGACAGCCAACGTATTCCTTGAAATTGTTCTCCTTATTTTTGTTACCATTACGTTTTTCTTCACTAAAATACTTCTTCATAATTAGCCCTCCAAAACAACTAATTAATAACGCATTGCTTCTCAGAACATTTCACCGATTGCTCAGTCTGAATCCCGTATTTTGGGCTCATCCATTGAAACTTACCCAGTTCAAACCATACATCTGGTTTGTTTAGTAACTCATTAAATGTGTTCATATTCTCTTACTCTCTTGTTTGACTGAGATTGTAACACGAAAGAAGGTGCCGATGACAGAAACGTTAGGAATTGTGCTCAAACAGCGGACATGCATTCAGTTCAAACTTTCAAATTTCAAAATGTCTTTTCGATTTAACACAGGTATAGCGTATTTTTAGCGGCAAGCATCCGAACTGTAGAAGCTAAAGAACGGTAGAATAGGCGTAGTTATATTACAAAGTATTGATTATGGATTACTGGTTTTAGTGTTTGTTCGGAAACACTGTTGTATAATGTACAGTGACATTAATGGGTAGCATGACATAAACTGAACGCAGAGAAAAAGGATTCTGAACACTAGAAAGACTTCGGCCTGGCAACAAAGATTGAAATAATGGACATGTACTACAAAAGACATGTTAACAAGTAGATCGGAGATGTACTAATCCTAACGGATGTGGATACAATTCAGTCGTAAAAAACAGTGTTTGCGTTCCTGATGGTGTTTTTCATGGACATTATAATAGATGTCCAGAAATTAAAAGTTACTTCCCAGGCCAAGTGTCTTTCGCCGTCAGAAGAACTTACGATATTCTGATTATGTATGTTTTTGAATTGTTGTTATTTCTTTTTAGCTAGAAACCTTCCAACAGGTTCTCATTTGCCTGATTCCTTCGTATGGCGGAGTTAACTTGGCATCCAAAAAAGTCCCCAGAATACATGAAGGATACGTTTGCCCTATTGTTAAAAGTATGTTCAGTTATGTATTTCAACATTCACTTGTCATATTGTAGTACTCTCTTCAGGGAAGAACACGTGATTTGCAAAGACTCATTGAGTCCAAACCAGCTGAGGTTCGAGAATGTGTTAATAGGTTGAACAACGCCAAACTTACTGCAATGCACTATGCGGCACGAAACGGTCAACTCGGTTGTTTGAAACTGCTTGTGGAGAAGGCTCACGCTGGTACGTGCCGTGTATCCAAACCGATTATCTGCATGTGACTAATCTGATTTTTTATGTACTTCTCTGCACTTCACATGATTTCTTTTCCTGACATTCTCTGAATGTGTTTCACAGCTCCTCGCTGAACTAGTGAGTATAGATGCAACTTCTCACAATTTATCTTTAAGGGATATGTTTGTGGGAAAAGGACGCAATGTTTGCAATCAGGCCCCATAGACTTCGGTTTCAGGGATGCTTACTGGTGTCTACATTCTGTAGTTATGTGTTAGATGCAGCTAGGTTCTGTATGACGTGTTGTTCCATTTTTGGAAAAAATAGAATTCTCTCCAACTCCTTTGGAAACTAAACACTAGGCTCGAGTTTCATTCTCATTACAGCCCGTCTGTAATGCATATCCTTAGAGTAGCAGAGATCAAAACTCAGGCTGAGCTCTCAGGGAGTAGATGTGAGTGATACTTGTAAGTAAATGATATTCCGGTTGTGTCCAACATGAGTTCAGCAACGCACTAGTCAATACGGTTGTTTCATCAAATGTGGCCAGCTGTGACAAGGATAGGAGAGAGCTCTAACAAGAGTAAAACTTGAGTCTAGCTCTCTCTTTCTAAAATGACTAACAGAAAACTTTATGCCAGTGTCACAGCTGCATTCATTTACAACTGATATGCAGTTTTTACCAACCAGAATATCAAGTAACCAAAAATTAAATCATTACGGAATTGGGGGCGTTGTTCAAGATGGTAGGATTGTATTCAATAGTTGTCCAAAAAAGTATAAGTTCTGAAGAGCTCCTTCCCTGTACGTCATAACTACTTTTATGCGTACTCGTGTAACATTTCAAACTCTCTAAATGCCTTGTTGCTTCGAACAAGTCAGTAGCACGATTTACCCCTTTGAATACATACATCGATCTGGTTATTTACAATTACTGTTTGGGTACTTTCAATCAATCTGACCAAGTAACAAATCTCGCCTTCTTGTCTAAAATCCTTTACTGATCAATTCGTATGACCATACTGTTGTATCACAGATGTTAACGCGGAAGGTTTACAGAAGGCAACACCGTTACACTTTGCATCCAGGTTCTGCAGAAAGGCTTTAAAGCCAGCGGTAAGTTTGAGTAAAAGTAAATTAAGTGTTTTCACAATATTTTTGTATGGCTTTTGCCCAAATGATGGTTTTATCAGCTTCCAATCGAGGCCGTCCAAGACAGCTTAATCCGAATGTAATAGTCAACAATGTCTTATTGAGTGTTGCGTACTCAATAGCCTATTCACTGGAACACTATTGCATGAACACGGGTTTTCGTTATCTTGTTGCAGGTTTTGCAGTTATATATTGTGCGATGAGCGTATGAAAGTCGAAACAAGTTGTACAAATCAGATGAAATAAAATCCATGGAAAGAGGATGGTGACATCAGTGCGTTTCGTAGAAGGACTTATACCAATTTCCTACATACACCAACATCAACCTTTCTTTCAAACAAACTCTGATCTACCTCATCTTGCAGGATATTTGTCGACCTATGTAAATTGTCTTAAGTATTTTAAGTAAACTGCGCACTCATTATATAACAGTAAAGGTCGGATGAGAACAACCGAATACACGAGCTTAAATAATTACGTTCTAACAAGTAACCCAAGCCTGTTTCGTTATATATAAATATGCATAAATATATATCAATCAAAAATAATCCCAAGGCTCACTAGCATTCTGTTTGTCTAAAAGGACACAATGTATGTGGGGTGGTGGACTTACACCAAAAACATTCCTGTGATTGTTTTATAATTTTAACTGCTAATGATCGATTCCATATGTGTTTGAACTCATCTGATTCTAAGGTGGTTTAAGCATCAGCGAAATCGATCAAACATTTGATAATTTAGTGGAAAATTTGGGTTTTCATCAAATGCACTTATAGGTAATTAAATAAAGCAATTGATATACCTCAAGCGTCGGTCTGAATTAACTCGCGAGGTGACTTGATCGTCAGTTACTCATACACATTATTTTTTACAGAAATCTACGTCATTAAAAGACATTGTTTCTTAGGTTTATGTTATACTAGTGGCAAAAGTGGTAGCTGCTTTCTGTGAGTGGGTCCTAGAACAATTCACACTTGATTGTATCATCTTCGTAGGAATAGGAAATGTGCACTGATGACGCTTGTATCGTCTAGAGTTGATTTTCTGTGAGTCGTTTGTGCGCAGAAAGTGACTGCATCTTGTACAGAATATTGTTTTTACTGGCAATTTATGCTCGAGCTATCGAAACCTACACATTATAAACAGGCAGCAGAAAAACTTTGGAAGACAACTAACTCTTTCCATTGGAACCCTTGGGAATTTTTGTCTCAAAGGAGTTGTTATACATATAACGACGAACTATGCTGTTTCTTAGGCAGCTGCTAACATCCGACGATTATAAAGTGGGATTATTTTGTGTCTGCTCAGGTGTACCTCGGCATTCTACTTTGTTTGGGAGCACAATACGATCAGATATAAACACTTGATGATCGTTTAACAACTAAAGGTAGGCATTTGACAGTCAAAAGCAACAGCGTAAGAGGTGAGAGCTGAGAACTGTTAACAGCTAAGAGCGACAGATTAACAGCCAGAAAATATAGAATGGCTGCAAGGAACAAAACACTTAGTTCTTAGCAATTTATTCACAAGAATATAGATTTTAAAAAATGGTTTCCATTTTCAGCGGGATTTTAAAAGCCTCTATTCATATGTATTTTAAAGAATTTGTTCTTAAATGTTGATTTCTAATGAATTCATCTGTAACAGCTGACTTGGTTAAAATGTCTGCTGGAGTAAGCTCTTGCGCAGTGTTGGACCACAACGCAAACTATCTGTTCCCAAACTAGATCTTGGCATGCCACTCTGCTTGAACGACTATCGAACCTAGAGGAAAGCGACGCTAACGAAATTGTCTGGACTGTCTTATCTTGACACCAGCCACGTAAAAATACTATCGAGTTACCCAAACTTGATATCTAGACACTTTAAGACAAGAAGGTCATAGTGCATGTTTTCGAAAAAGGTCGGTTGAAAAGTCTACTCAAATCTAGAAATTGTATACTAAGGTGGGTTGCGTCTAGTTACTGCCAAATCAGCAAATTCATCATCAATCGCCAGAATTATTGTATCATTCTAAGTCAGAATCCATGTAGCTACACTCGGCAGAACAAACTACAGCCACCAGAAGGGTTTCAAATTGCATATCAGCTAGTAACCGTTTTAGGGATGTCTCTGGCGTAAGCGGATAAAACGAGCTGTAGCCATTCTACAGTACGATGGACTATCAGAAATGAATTGTTGCATGTAACCCATACCTGGTGGGACCACGCTAACTAACTGGTTACGGTTGGCGGTAAAGTGTTGAATTGTGGTGAAACCACATCATTATTTTTTATACAACTTTACATTCTTTTGGTTTCACGTGATTTACAGCTTATATTATTTCATCTAGTAATAGAAAATACATACACTGACGTTTTTATTTCAGACCGACTCCCTTGAAGTAACCTCCATTCGTCAGTCTTACTCCCCGAAAGCACCAGCTGTAGATCAGGAGAAAAGTATTCCTGTAAGCATTGGTGACGCATCTTTGGATGACATAGATGCGGAGTTTGAATGGAGTGATTCTGAAGAACCAGTAGCCGTACCACTTTTGGATAATCTTTCTCTCCCACCCGTACCGACTCCCAGGAAGCTAGTGGAACCAAAAGTTT
>JTDE01000559.1:96215-123462 GCA_014338405.1 Paragonimus skrjabini miyazakii | reverse complement strand
AACACGGTGCTGAGCTAAACGGACAAAGTGAGAACGGTTGGACTGCGTTACACTACGCATCTGTTCGAGGAAACGAAATTGCCACAAAACAACTACTTCAAGAACCTAATATTGACTTTGAGGTAATATAACTAAGTTTCGTATGAGTTGATTTCATGTAGTCGTATATCCACTTCATCAATTTCCCGATCAGTACAACCGTAACGGTGGTTTTGATGAAACTATTCGCCCGGCCATAACTAACTTGACTTGATATCACTTGTTAAACAATATATGAAGTACAGCATAGTATAGGAGGTGATCGTTCTACCTAGACTTGTCAAAACGTACTACTTATGACGATAGCAACGCTAAAGCTGTTTAATTGACTTAGATAAAGAGTACTATTTCTTGAATAAGGTGATTAGTAGACGGGCTGACTTTTTTACGGACTGGCGAAAACTGGAAATAATGACCGACCCTATAAACATCGTTCGTTGTTCAACTTTTAAACTGTATACCAGGTGTTCTGAGGTGACTCTCTGAGGAACAAATTCGCTTTATACTCGATGTTATAGTGTCTAAGGTTTAAGAATCCTTAGATGACATTACGTCCAAGAATTTGTTTTAAGGAAATTACTGTCATGTAGTCTGTTTATGGGTCCCATGGAAACCGGATTGACCAGTTAAGCGTTATCAAGTGAGCCATCCGGTTCCATGCTCATAATCGGCGTTTGTTCGAGAGTAACTAAGACCTAAGCGGTCACATTTGACTAGCACATACTACCTCACAGGGAACGAAAGTAGTAACAGTGGATTTTCCCGAAGTATAATCGACATTTAATTTATCTGTAAAAAAGTCACTTGTGACCAATAGCTATTTTTAACCACCACCATTTCATCATTTGAACGAATGGCTGATCGATATTCCGAATCAAACAATGCAGCGTTGTGTACCTTGACAGAACAAAACACAGCGTTTCTCCTCATTAATAAAACAAACCAAAAGCGACTAATCAAAACCGGTCGAAAATTGTTTAGGCTGAAACCAGGTCATGAAGATGATTATAAACGTCAATCCGAGAGGCAACTTTCGAGAAGTACGATTATGATTTGGGAGAAAGGTGGAGTGACTAAATGCTAAAATGTGCAACCCAGAGTTGTGGGTTGAACAAAAGCAATCACGAAAACATTCATTGATAAGTAAATGAAATTGATATACAAATAAACGAAGTCGTAGCATCAAGGATTACTTGTGGACTCAAGATAGCCAACTGGAAACTATACGGAAAATTTCGAGGATTAGTGATGGTCATGTGACACGTTGCATGTTGCCCGCCACCTCTGGTTTTGCCACTCCGCAATGAACGGATTTTTGGATGAATCTTAGACCAAATGGCACAAAAACTGCTAAAACGTTTATCAACAACCACAATTCTGGGTCTGTCTGCGAGATTTCGCCGTCTTGTGGTTTAGACAGTGTTGGTAAGCGATTGGCGACCCATTACCGCATGCGAGTTTGTTCAATCGGCCCTCGTCCACAGTGATCGATCAGGTTTTGCCTGAGTGAACGACTTCAAAGGTGTATGCAATCCGTTCATTGGACTTTCCCCTTTCCGTTTGCAAGTGTTTTCTTTGTCAAAAGTTAACTGCGAGCCGACTTGCTGGTAGACACTACAGGAAGATATTGCACAACTAGGACAAAACCAACTACGTACCATCTAGTTTGACGGCCAAGTTGGCTATACTATGTAATGTTCAACCAGAGAGACAACCGTAGGGAATCGAACTTGCACTCTGGTGAAAATAGGGGTAATTTAAATCCAGAATCTCAGATTGAGGAAGCAGCCTTCCATAAGTCAACTAACGGAAACTGCAGGAGAAGTTAATGTAGACTCAGAGTACTGGCGGTAGCACTGATAGAGCTCCACGAACTTAATCCGATCGATCGAAAATTCCACAAAATGTCATATGTCCACCGTTGGCATCGTAATATGAAACAAATGAACAAGTATCCTTAGTTTTTGTTTGTCAAGCTGCAATTAAAGGACCACGGGTTAAGTTTTAAACCAATTGGTATGTAAACCAGTCGGATTGCGCATACCTGTATAATTTTGTTCCATTAGAAATTATATCGTTTGGAAAAACAGTCAACTGGTCATAAGAATCTGTAGTCTAGGAAAGGGTAATACACATGCCTACATCCACTTATATATGCGACAACTGGAAACAACTGTAGTCTATGTCTTCATCTCCTTAAAGATAGTCACTGTTACGGTTTTTCAATATTATCGTGTTATTGTTCAGGAAGAACTCAGAGGATCACGTGAGTATTAAACGCATCGAGGACTTAACTTACACCGTGTAATCACATAAGGTAGCCATGGATTCAGAATGAGCTGAGTTTTTCATGGCTGTTTTCAAACTTACTTTAGACAAAAATCTGTTGTGATAGTCGTATGGAAAACTTAAAGACATGGTTACCTCATTGTTAATTGTCATTGTTCACAAACGTTGTCCACAATCCATTTAAATGTGTCTCCATCAATTGGTTATGGTACATAATCTCATCAACTGATTGGTCAATGTGATCTACAGCCCCCTTTTCTCGCTCTTTTATGCCTCACAACTAAGTTAGTTAATACGTTAATAACTGAAAATTTTGGTTCGGACGAGAATAAGCATTACTGATGTGCTCTCTTAAGAACAAAACCCGAGTTTAGGGCTTTCTTTCGAAAACAGCCAGTCGACAGAATTATCTGAATGCAAATGCTGCGATTAAGTTTTGGTCGTGTTCAATTTGAAGCAGTCTAAATCCTCCAGCGTCTTTTGAACAATCATTTTTATGTCTGATGTTGTAGCCAAGTTCCTCTAGTTGATTATATACTCCGAAATTTGTTTAGTAAACATTTTATCTTGCTAAATGACTACCGATTACGTGAGGAGACTGGCAGAAGACTGAGCGTTATACCGAAGTGTTTTCTGTATGCGCAAGTTTCTGTTTTGTTCGTGAGTTCCTATACCTCAGTCAGTATTTGGTACATACGGTCAGCTATGTTGTAGTTGGTCAAGGCATCCGCAATCAAGTCTGGTAATCTGTGGAATGATTGGACACAAACGTGAAGCTACTTACATCAAACATATCCAACAATGCTAGGTCGCGAGCGATTACTTCGCAATAGATTCGTTAACTTCATGTAGATTTGTATGCACGGCGGGAGAAACTTCTTTCAACTGGACTAGAATGGTATATTTTTCGCAACAGCACCCACTTAAACCAAAATCATTCGAATGAGCTTCTAAGCTAGGGATGGTTGATTTGTACACATTGCTCACTCACCATCAACAATGTGCAGATTCGAGAAGTTACTTGAATCGGATCGTAACTTTGGACAACAGTTTCCGAACTTATCGACGTTAGATCTCTACGAACAAATGCTTCCGTTAAAATCTCCCTATATCAAGTATATGTACATGAATCGAATATATCAGAGTGCAGCAGACTCCAGAGAGAGAGGTTTAACAATACCACGACAGAAGACAATATAGATAAATATGAATATGTGTAAACCAGTCTTGCGTAATAGTATACAAGTAATTTGTTTCTTCGAGAAGATTCTACATGGTTAGGCTTGTTGAAACAACTCTTGCGCCATATTGTGATGGATAACCAAGTCGGTGGTACAATTATTTCAACACACAGTGGAATATCTCAAAGTCTAGAGTGGATGGACTGAGGACAACACGGGTGATCGAACGAGTCATTACTCAACAAAATCGGGTCAACGGGCAAAAAATGGCAAGAAAAGATCCATAACAAAATGCGCCAGATAAACGTACAGAACCGACCAGAAGTGTCTACGATATTTAAATGAAAACCTCGCTTCGTTGCGGATTGAAGTTTCGGTTGATAAATGCGTGCCCGTAAGTGGTACGAAAACATGTAATTTAAGCAGTAGAGGTCTTGCTTCGTTGAATAACTGTGTACTAAAGTGGTGGCACGCGCTGGACACAATGTGATGAAGCTACCGCAGCCAAACCCGTTCGCGGATGCAGAGGTGAAAGATTGACTGCGGGAATTTGAAACGAATGTGGTGCACAATGGACTAAAATGTGAGGCACAACTTTTGACAACACCGGGAACATGACCATCCGGAAGAGAAAAGGCTTTTAGTGGACAGACAAAGACCGCAGCCTCTTATCAAGGGACATGAGGGCCATTAAATCAGAAACAAGAGCGACAATGAGCAATGGACCACCATTACAACGCCAGGACCGCCTGAGTTACTATGAATATTTATTATACACCTTGTATAGGCATGCTTGTTAACAAAACTACGTGTATAATTTGGATAATAGTTAAGGGTATCGAAGCGCATTTCGCGGAGGCTTTTCACAAACAACGGTTTTTGGTTTGTTAATCAATACATCAGCCGAACTTAGCATCATCTTTCATGGCAGAAGAAGGTGTCCTTAAGTTTTGCACCTAGATGTTTGTATTTTTGATCTTTCTCTAACGCATTTTCAAATGTGGGCACAAATCATTGTTACGTATAATCGATCAGCAATTTGTAGATATTCATATTTTATCGGTATGGGCTGATGTGATCAATCTTATCACGCCATGTTTGGTCATCGGTAATCGATTATGGGTCACGGGACTCATAACGTTGTGAACTGATGGGAACTCTGTATACTGTTTTGTTCGTAAGCAGCTGAAGTAGTTACAGTTACTTTACAATCGAGATTCAAACTTCGGTTTCTGTTCCCGTGAGAGATCAGTGCGGACCATTATGCCGTAAAACAAACATTCGGCACGACTAAGTTACCAGGTCTAAACTCTCACTTGCTGGTGAGTAATTCTGGATAATCGAAAAATGTCTGAATATGAAAATTACGATCGAATGGCAGCGACGTTCAATTTTTGTCAGCAGACTTTCTGACAATTTATAAAGGAACATTTTTATATATTGTGAAATTGTCTACCTTAATTTGAAAAACTGTGTACATTCTAATGATTTTTTCTGATAAATTTATTGATCGGTTTTAGGGTTTTCTTTTTGGTTTACTTTTTGAAGTCGTTTCCAGGACGTTCAACACACGTGACTTGCGTTTTTCACATGCAAAATCGAAATTTATTTTCTTCGTTATCTATCTTGCTTAATACAGTTTGTTTCTCGTTTTACACATGCATACGTACACACAAGATTCCGGATAGAGACGGAATGAGACCACTACACTGGGCTGCTTTACGCAACGAGATGGATATTGTTACCCAACTATTGATCGCCAAAGCAAATTTGTACGCTCGTACAAAACAAGGCAATTTGCCAGTAAGTCCTCGATTGTCAGTTCGATCGATCAGCTGATGATGTTTCAGAACAGTTGTTGTTCCGTCCCACTAGCAAGCTGACAGATCGAATGAACGTCAGTGTATAGGCAAGTTCTTGCTTTCATTGATCGTAAGAGGAGTGGCATCGAATTACAAATTTACACATCACGGCTAGTCCGTTAATTCCAGGATAGTTACTCACCAATACAAATGTGTACAGGTTCCACTAGATATGTTTCAATCTTGTAATAAGTTTAATAACGCAAAGAGTATTTGTACAATTTCACTGAGAACCATCCAGAATGATTTCAAAGAAGTCGTCCGTGGAAACTTGCTTCTTCTGTACAGAGTACACTTACATAGTCGATCTGTTTATTCAAACGAGTCCAAATTAGTCAATCCACAGGGAGTGGTCAACAAGTCTGACTTAATGCAAACCGTATTTGTTCGGCTTCCTACAAATTTTTGGACGAATCTCGGTGGTTTCTAGTGGGCAGTCAGAAGAATGCTGCTTTGAACACCTGCGTTCAGAATCAACCAAAATTGATTTTAATCAATCTTGGGAATCTGATTCGTTTCCAGTAAATACTCAGCGCTACCTTGATTAATAAGAGTTGGTGTTATGTTTGAAAATAAGTCAATTTATAGTTATCACTGCATATTGCAATCAGATGTACTTCTCGGCTGTTCGCCTTCTTTACGATGCTCCCAAAAGAATGAGGTCATTGACACCTGACTCGAACAAGGGTACCGAGTGCATGGGCTCTACTAGTCACGACACTGGTTCAGTATACTTTACACTTGAGAGGTTAGGTTAGTGTTCTCGCCTGGTAAGCCATTTATTAAGCACACCTGACGTGTCGTTCCCACAAACCCAGCCATATAACTAGACACTCGGCGCACCAAACTCACCAAGTTATGGGAAAAGTGGATCTCATGAGAAAGTTGTAGCGGACACATAAGCGCAGAGGAAACTGTGCCATTATCAGCGTCATAAACAATAACGCCATTACACAGTGATTGACAAGGGGGGGAGGGCCAGCTGCCGTGTGACCACGAATAACACAATAGGCTCGAGAGTTTAAATAAAGGATGGCAGCGGAGATGGAACCATGTCAGTACCGTAATTAAAACGCAATATACAGATTAATTAAATCGGGAGTGTCACTGAGACTGGCAAGAGATGAGATGTCAAATGAAGAGATGATTGTTTAGCTAGTCACGGTCGTACCAAAGCACAAGATCCACTTCTTTGGCAAACTGGAAGTTGACGTTACCAAAAGGACACTGGTCGAAAACGATGGGATTCTGGGTAGTACATAGAGAAAGAGACAGTACATACAGTTAACAACAGATCCACCTCTCACACAAACGACTGATTCACCGCATGACATCATATCAGTGAGTATTTTCGTGCTGCGCTATTTCCTAATCATATACAACTAATGTAGCTATGAACATTACTAGTATGTACCAACAGTAACAAGTACACTAGCTACTGTTTGCGCTAGTTTCAACAATTGAACAAAATAATTGGACTGTGTAATTCGTAACACTGAGCTCTATTGTTCAACTGTCAATGTAGTGTACTTTCCTTGCCCTATGCTTACTACATGTGTACTGACAGTTATGGTTGCATGATGAACGACCGAGGCAATTTGATCTTGTTGTTTGCTTTTTGGGCAGTCACCGTTGAAATAACTTTTGTTAAGTAACAGCCTGGAATCTGTCAACCACTCAGCATAAATCCCGGTGTATGACTCTATTCACTCGTATGAAGTAACACAGTTCCTGCGAGCTGGGCATATTGACCGACAAGGACTGAATAATTTAGTGATTCACTGGAAGGTTGACAAGTCGTTTGGCTAGAAGAATTCCTGGAATAACTCTCGGGTACGTACAGAAGTCTGTTGGCAGTTATCTGGGAGCCAGCTCCCATTTGGTACAGTGTCGATTGATAACATGATGGTCAAGGGACGATCTCGAATCGTCAAATGTTCTAGCTAATAGTCGAAATTAATCATGTCTCTCGCGTTACCGTTCTTGCATGCGCATGCATATGTCATGCATGTCACACAGTCAGTCGTAACTGTGGGTATAGTGTACGCAACCTAATCTTTCGTTTGTTTTGCTGGTTCAGACACTGCTGATGTGCTACTGGACGTTTGATCGATAGTGCTGTCTTTTTGCACCCGAGATCTGCTGATGTACACTGTGCGATGATTCCGTCAATTTTATTCGTTCTCCTTGGCCCAAACACCCAACTTATCTCTAAAGATGGATGCCGTCATCTTTGACACATCCATAATTAGTAGTGTCCGTTTCAGGAATTCATAGTGGCTTCTTAAAGTATTATGAAGTTTTTGGTTGAATTTTTCTCTGTATGTTCTATGTCTCTTCATCTGATGCTTAAGGAGACAAATCAGTATACTCACCCAGCCCATCAGTATGCAAGACTAACCTTGCGACTTCAAACATGTGGTTCTTTAAATGTCATGATGAACTGTAGTGTTATCGCTTAAAGCAACCTGGTTCGACAGCAAACTCAGTGTTCGTCCCTGTGAACAAACTCCTGTAATTATTTATTTAATCATCTGTTCATTCAATCATTCAAAAAGAGCCATGTGTGAACCATACAAGAAAACTTTGTTGCTTGGGGTGCATCTGATCGCGTCAGTGATGTGGAATATCATAATGGAAAAAAAATTGCCAACAAGACTAAAATTGATAAAACGTAGTTGAGTAAAAGAACTAAAACTTATGTGAAGGAGGCATGACCCTGACCCCTGTACACTTCAGTTTCGGATGGCGTGTTCACCCAACGACTTTACTGGTCGCAAGGACCACAACGGGGTAGGTGACCCCTGTCCACGTTAATCAACAGAATATTCGAAGCTTCCATGATGTGATTCTCGATTACAATTGTTGAAATAAGCTCAGTAACTTACTGGGAAGAAGATGGACAGCATCAGTTCCGTTTGTCTATCGTGTGCTCTAACGACAGCTAGTGTGTTTCCTATCTAATGGGGTCACATGCAAACCTTTTCAAACTGTAAAGTAGTTTGGGACTGTTTAATGCTACTACTCATTAGTAATCAAATACCGCTCAACAAGCCAATGATTTCTGTGATTTCAACTTGGAGAGCAGTCCTAGTCGAGGGGTCATCGATTGGAGTTAACAGGCAGTAACTGTGTCTCCTCTCGAGGCGATCGGGCAACCTGACCATTACTCACAAGCGAAAGTGGATGAGCGTTCTCGTATGATAATTCGGTCGTGCCTAACGTGAGGTCAATGGCGCAGTGGTAAACACGGTTGCCTCATGAACTGAATGTCCGTGGTTCAAGTCCCGGCAGTGGCGATAGTATGCACTACTGACGAGCTCTAATGAGAGCGAAACTCGAGTCTAGTGCTTCGTTTCGATAGGGGCCATTTGGAAAGTCTATGGGAATGCGACAGCTGCGATCAATTGTGGGCGATGTTCAGTCTATATGAAATAATCAAAATTCCCTACTACTCATCAGATATATATGAAATTGTTTTACAATTCAATGTGATATAGCTGGTAAACAGTTCTTTAAATTATCACTGTACCATCTCTATATGAAAACCAAACCCCCTACTACTCATTCTTAATCAACAAGTTGACGATTTCTGTGATCTCACCTTGGAGAAAACTCTTAGTCAAGGGATCATCGATTGGGGCCAACAGACAGTAACTATGTCTCCTCTCGAAACGGTCGGGCAACCTGATCATTATTCACAAGAAAAAGCGGTTGGGCGTTGGCATATGATAATTCGGTCGTGCCTAATGTGAGGTCAGTGGCGCAGTGATCAGCACGGTTACCTCGTGAAAGTGTGGCCGGAGTTCTAGTCCCGATTGTGGCAAGGATATGCACTACTAACGAGCTCTAATGAGAACGAAACTCAAGTCCAGGGCTTCTGCCGTTCGAAAGTGGTCGACTGAAAAGTCTATAGGAATGTGGCAGCTGCGATTAATTGTGGGTGATGTTCAATCTGTAATGCTTTAAATTATCAACGTGTATCATCTCAACCTGGTGTTATCACTATCTTTGATGTCACATGTTTGCAAACTGTGATCAGCCCAAAGTTCGGCTGATTTGTCATCGTCGGACAAGAATTGAATCCGTGTTCTAATTTCATCCTTTACCCACTACCTCAGATGCACTTTGCTTGCGCAACGGGCAATTTGAAATTGATTCAACTATTGATCAGTGTTACCGATGACACTGACAATGCTGGCTGTCCACTGCAACTGGCTTTGACCAATCAGGATGGCGAATTGCCAATACATTGGGCCGCGGCTAATGGGAGGACGGAAGTGGTGAAATACTGTTTGGAGCACTGTAAGGCTTGACCATGATGCAGCAACCCAGTAGACCATACTTAAATTTTTATTCTATGAAAAACCTTGTTTCATTAGTTTAGTTTAGCATAACTCTATTCAGTTGGCTATCAGAAATAAGCTACCTTTCCTCGACCCAGCTTGTACTGTTCACCTGGAGAGAGCATGCCTCGCCTTGAATCAAGCTTATAGTTATGGTTGTAGGAATAACCAACTCATAGCTATCTAGCTAACAGTCCCAAATAAGCTGGGAATCATTTCCATGGTTACGAAGTTAACTTTCAAACTGTGTCTCAGTTTGGGCTCCACAATATTTGTTTGTTCATACATAAGTAACTGCAGCATCTTACAGCATGCCCTTGACAGGTCGCCCCAAGTAGTATATAGTAATAGGCGGCACTGTGATTTACACACTTTCAACTCAAACCTATTAACCTAATCACATGTAAACTAATTTAATCGTTGAATGGATGTATCTTGCTAGATAACCACTCTAAACAGTGGTAACAAAGACAGTTGCAGCTGCTATTCGTTCGTCATCTGTTCATTTCGCTTGATTACTTATAGTAATTTACATATCGCATTGTGAAATATAAAACGAAAGACTTTAATGTTAGGTGAGGTGCAATGCTGGTCACACATTTCCAGCTTCGTATTTCGTTCAACACGTTTATGCATGTCATAGTTGATTTCAGATTTTCTCATTTTCAAAAAGCAAAAGCAGTTCATTTAATTAGTGTTTTTTTCTCATTATCCCTATCCCACTATCATATTCCCTCACACCATTTGTTTGGTTCGCTGTAATGTGGACAGTTGTTGATCCTAATTTGACTCCAGCCACCGGAGAAACATGTCTACATGTGGCAGCTCGTGTTGGATGCCTAAGCACTGTAAAATTATTGCTTTCCAACAATGTAAACATCGATACTGAGGATATGCTCCTACAGACAGCACTTCACAAGGCTGCAGAACTCAATAACGTGGAGGTGGTGCAGTTACTACTGGAAGGGTAAGTACAACGTGCGTCTGTGTATTTGTACGTGGTTAGTTGCATTCTATACCCGAGTAGTTTGCTACAATGACTGAAGCTGAAATTACCTGTGCACGTGAGTTTTTACAAGTGATTTATACTGTACAAAGCTTAAATATACCATATAATAAAATAGGTCTTGCACACTATGGTTCACAAAATTACTAGCGATCAACCTTTGATTTCCGCTTAAGAAATTGGAGCGGAACAAGCTCGTTCGGTGCAAAACTCCTACTTTTGATGTGTGAGTTGGACAGACTAAGTGGCTGTGGGTGTGAGAGCAGAGTTGACCTGGTTCCCATGAGCACATCAGAAGCGGCTCTTCCGATTTTTTTGAACCATACTGTATACATGTAACGTCAAACTGTGCTCAGAATAACTCGGTTATCGACACCGTGTGAACTTGAAATTTTCCACCTCAGGAGGTTAAAGCGATAGGTTGACACAGAGGTCCCAGCATCGAACCTTTGACGCAAGAGTCGTACACACAAATATCCGGGCGTAATGTAAGATGGACGTACAACTCCTCGATAGTTGGCGTCCTGTGTGTTAGTTCGGGCATCCATCGGATAAAGTCGGATCGACGAAAGTATTAAGTTTGTGAACGTAATACTATAACTTTTTAAATGAATTTTGTATGGAAACTGGACATGTTTCCCATAATCACTTTTAACCGTGAAGACCCAAATCTTTTAATTTGTAGTGTTATGAAAAAGTGTGGTTGCAGTCAGTGGTTGTTTCTTGTTTTTATCGATCAACTCACCTCAGTCGCTTAAAGTGACATACTAAGAGCTCCAGGTTCGAACAACTGTCAACATTTACATTATCCGTGAAATCGTGTCCTCTAATTTTTTCTGAACTGTAAAAAACATGACATGTCCAGTACATCTTCCTCAAAAAACGGCTTACAGAGTGGTTTGTGCTTTAATTAGGATCTTGCGTTGGGATAGATTCCCACTACTGAGATGTTAACTGACTGCAGAACGTAAGTAGTCCTAACCACATACGGTGGAACTATCATATTGTGATCTTGATGGCCGATTTGGCGTGTGTAATGGAGTTGATGTCCTAAAGTCCTTTACTCTTTAAAACTTGTGTTGTTAGATCATCCATGTTAAAAATCCATTTATCCAGGTTACACTGTTTGTGGTCTTGTAGTACATTTTCTACACACGGCATGGTGTGTACTCGTAGCCAGTAACTACTAGGATTGATTAGTATGTAAGCAAATCGGATTTACAAGACGCGTTGAGTCGTCGTCCAAGTTCGTGCCGAACTCGTGCTGGAGCCCAAAAAAGGGCGGAACACGATGTTTAACTGCGAGTCTCCTACATCTAGAGTGAATGGACTGTCCATTACAAAGCTTTGAATGATCGTTTTGTCGTAGATGAGTGATACATTTCATGCCGGGTAGTACACATATATACCTGAGGTCTGATAGTAGTTATTTTGCATTTTTTCTCCACAGTTAATCTGTTTAGTTTCCTTAAACACGATCTCACTTGTGCATTCCACTCTATTTTAGTTCAGATGACAAAGAAGGTAATTAATTCCCTTTAAATGAACACAAAGTTTTATCAAAATTCTGTTTAGTATGTGGACGAGCAATTTTTGTGTGACGAGCATTTGGTATTTGTTTATTTATTTGCCAGCCCAATTTATCGATTAATTTTCCGTCTCACTGAGCAATACTTATTTCACAGAAACTCCAGTTATTGTTTTATTCTGTTCCCTGATTAGGTTCATAGATCCATAGGTTGTTACAGGAGGGAGAGAGGTCACTGATTGTGTGTCCCCGTTTCTCTGTTGACCGGTGACAAATTGTGTTTGACGGTTTACATGCATGTGGAAAAAGTGAATGGAACTAAACAATGAAGCCGCTGACTGCAATCATCTTAGCAAGTAGCTCTGGAGCACACTGAATCACCAGTCAGTCAGAATTGCGAAGTTGATGACCTGTAGGACTGGGCCAGAGTGAGGGATAGAAAACTTGTAGTTCCGGTTGACTCTCAGATACGCGTCCACCAAATATTTTTTTCAAATACCCCAATTGGTTCAACCATGATCGCAGAGTTGTGCAACGTGCTCCAGCGTAAACAGTGTTTAAATGTGAATGAGTTCTGTCTGCAAAGTATCTCGCCTGTTTCATTACTCAACTTCAACAAGTGACCACTCAGTCATTCATCCTCGTTTAGTGGGAGGAGATATGACAATGGATGACCCTGGATGTGGAGTATGTTGTAGGTAGAAATTAACTCTTCCTTGAGATGTCTGTAATTAATTTAGAACTAACGAAATTCTGCCAGTCCTCATGAGCTGGGGATTTTCCGGAGCCCCATAACTTTTCTAACGGCTAGTTTCTGAACATTATTGATAAGTGTCAAATCTGTTTTAAGATGGAGACGACGGATCTTCAGTTGTGGGCAGATTATGGGGTGAATACAGTGAGAAACATTTCAGGATGGAAGGTTCCTTGAAAACTCAGGGTTATCTGTGCTTTCTTCGCCATGGCAGTACAATTTGTAGACATACTCGGACTGTCTGCCACTATGGCCCCCAGGTTTTTTCACATACTGACATGAGCAGCTTTGCTTCGTCAAGATAACAGTCGGCACAATTTTGATGGCAAACTTGCAAAAGTTTACACTTACTTACATTGATTGTTGGGTTATTTTCTATGGATCACTCGTGCTGACAGTCTAAGTCGTTCTGTAAGGTTATCAAATTTTCCGGGTACCCTAGAAATCTCCAGATTTGTGTATCATCAGCCTAGGGCAACATCGCTGGTTTGACTATGCTGGGCAGTTCGAGAACGAAAATAATGAGTGACAGGACTCTTAAGATTGGTTCTTACGGAAAGTCGCTGTTAACAGGGAACCACTTTACCAGCTGCGTATCCACCTTGGACCTTCTTTCGATCGGATACTTTTCAAGCTACGTGAGTAGACGCTTACAGAAACCATAACTCTCAGTTTGCGCAACAAGATGGAATAATCAACCCTGTCAGAGACATTGGAAGATGAGCCACATCTGTGAACAGCCCTTGGTCGGTAGCCTTCGTCAAAACGTCATGAGCAACCAGCAGGTCCCCATGGTAGCCATTTTTCTCATTGGTGATGAGCTGGAGTTCTTCAAACTTGGTTCGGAGAGAGTCATGCAGTGTTCTCTCCTTCCTTTTACAGAACTCCCGAAAGTAACGTTATTGACTGATAGTATATTGGATAATCTCTGTAAACATCTATGAAAATATGTATGATTGCAAACCGCTTCCAAGCTTTCGGTAAAAGGCCAGTTGTCACGGAGTGATTAAAGAGTACTGTAAACGGTTCTGCTAATTCGGTGGCGCTGCATTTCAAGACGACAAGAGACATCGGGTTTGGATCGGATGATTTGTGAGTTAGCAGATTCACCAACTTAAATTTGACCTGTGAAGCTGAAATTTGAGATGAATCAGTTGCTGCTTGTGCTCAAAGGTAGTTCCTGATTTGCAGTTATGCGCATTAACATACTGTCTACCCAGATTATTGACCGCCTTTGCATGTGTGATGACGAATCCACCAGAAGCTTGCAGTTGCGAAATACTAACCTCACTTCTTGTATGTGCTGCGACTTTTGTGTGGAAAAACTTAGAGTTTACCTTCAGATTTTGGGCCAGACTCTGTCGATAGCAAAACCAACTTTCTCTTATAGCATCCGTGGTACGATTTTGATACTGAACAACTTCAACAAACGCAAGTTCCGTTGCTTCTAGTTGGTAATTGTTGCAGCTTGATCGTTCCACTGTAAGGAGACGCATGGTTCTATTCCGTAGACACCTCGCCATTTCATTAAACCGGGGATACTTCACTAGAACATAATTGTTAACAGCATCGGAGGTTTCCCCAACGATGGGCTGCCAGTTGTTGTCTAGGCTGAGTGGGATGAAGGAACTAAGTAATTGAACCTCGCTAAGCTGTGCCTTCATCCTTGCGAACTTTGCCTTCAGGCCTGTATTCTGGGAATACATCGCCTGATTCCGTGTAGATAGCCGATTTCAACGATCCTTTGGCCACTACGAAAAATTGGATACTTGGATTGGTCACCATGACAACCTCGTTGATAATAGTGCACACAAGACAAGACAGCGTTCGGCCCACCCGCAACCCAAATGATTCCTGGGCATGCTGGAATTGTCCGGCGTCCATTATTGCCTCGAAGAAATCCCCCGCAGAAGACGTTGTAGTGTTGATTAAATGGTTCGCGACGTCTAGCTCCGGATGATTAAAACCTTCCAGTACAATGTTTGAGTGTAACCTATACATGGTACTCTACGCGTGCCGTGCTCCTTGTACGAAAAATACGATCTATAAATCATACGAATCAAACGAGTAAAGTTGAGAGTGACGTTAACAACTTGCCAGATTAATTCCGGAAAATCCACTAGCACTCTGTCATCGATATTTGAGGTCTTTAGGCGCGACCCGAAATACAGAGCAACATCACCTCTCTCACCAATTTTCCCATCACCGAGAAACACCGTCATGCTGGAATTGGACAAGCCGTCGTCCTGTGCCTCTCCTTTACATCAGGTCTTCATGTTAATTCTCATAAATGGGCCTCACCTAGAACACATGTATCAAAGCTCGTCCAGTTTATCAACGAAGGAAACTGCGTCAGAGCAAAAGTAATCGCAGAAGGGAGTTCCACTGGCTGCGTTAATCATATAAAGTGAATCTACTTGGGGAGATTAGTGAGAAGTGTTGAGTTGGTGCATTGTGCACAGTTGTCCTATTGGACTAACACCTTTACTTTCCACGCTGGATTTTACGAGCATATAACAGTGTAAAAAGATCTGGTTCAGTGTGTTATCACTATTATTTTGTTAAAATTAATCCCCTCCCGTCCAATTCATATGTCTCTGTCCAGGGGAGCAGATATGGAAAACCAAGATTACAATGCGTACACTCCACTTCTGCTGGCAGCGTGTAAAGGACATGTACAAGTTGTGAGAATTTTAATCGACGCAGGCGCAGATTTGTTTGCTCAGGAGTTGAACTCTAAAGGAATTGTCTATCTGTGTGCCGAAGAGAATCAAACTGAAGTACTTGAGGTAAGTCAAGCTCGCATTATATTCAAGCAATGCCACTTTGATTCTGTCAGGTTTAGTTTCGAAGTAATTTTCAAAAACCGAACAGCATCAGTTATTTTTCGCGCAATTCCAATGAGCACAAGTACTTGTTATACTGAGTGGTATTCAGCCTCTAGAGAGTGACGGCTAATCTCCCCGTCAATCGTCGATAGACCATGCAATGAACTATTCGGTTATCGTCTTCATACTATTGATGACGGCTGTAATGACTGTATGCTTTAAAACAGGGCTGAGCAGTTTGAGTCCATTCCGTTTATTCTCAAATGGCTTCGTAACTTAACTGACAGAGCGCTTGTTACATCTTTTCACATATAGAATCTTCTTAATTGCGCCTCTTCTAATTTATCTAAAACGGTTTACTTCAAACCGAAATAACTTTCTGCTAGTACAAAAATACCCATGATTTGCTGAACTACGAGGGGGAGTCAAAAAGTAAAGCCATTTTATTTCGGACAGGTATAATTACCAACACAGGAACATGTACTATACATCAAAATAAAGCTGGTCCTGTATGGATCACATCCCTACTTCTCAACATAGTCACCGTTACACTCAATAGCAACGTTTCACCTTTGAATGAGCGCATGTATCCCTGCCCCATAAAATTTTGTTGTCTGTTCTTTGAGCCACTTCTTCACTGTGGTTTTCACTTCCTCGTCACTGGAATAATGTTTGCCTCTGAAACCCTCTTTCATGGGGCCGAAGAGGTGATAATCTGAAGGCGCTAAATCTGGTGAGTATGGAGGAGGTCGTAAAGTTGTCCACCCGAATGAGGCGATTGTCTCCCTTTTCTTGATGCTTATGTGTGGTCGAGCATTGTCTTGCAGAAGGAGGACTTTGCGGATTGGCAAATCGGGTCTCACTCGTTGGATTCTTGCTCTGAGCCTCGTCAGGGTCTCGATGTAGGCATCAAAGTTTATTGTTTCTCAACTAGGCAAGAAATCAAGTAGAATGACACCGTGAGCATCCCAAAAGACAGTCGCCATGATTTTTCCAGCTGACTTTTGTGTCTTGAGCTTTTTGGTTGCGGCGGTGATGAGTGGCGCCATTCCATTGACTGCCTCTTTGATTCCGGTTCATAATGATGAACCCATGTTTTATCACCTGTTACGAGTCTTTGAAAGAAGGTATTGTCTCTTTGACTTTGTTCAAGAAGTTCAGTGCAGGCAGTGACCCTGTCAGTCTTGCGTTCGTCAGTCAACTCTCTCGGTACCCAGCGGCACACACTTTTGAAAAGCCAAGTGACTGGACTATGTTGTAAGCACCTCCATGGCTCACTCCAAGGTTTTCTGCAAAATCATCAAGAGTTACACGCCTGTCTTCTCTGATCACAGCATCTGCTTTTGCTTTAGTGGCAGGATTGACAGACGCGGATGGATGGCCAGAACGGGGTTTATCGGCTACGCTCATAGTTCCCACCTTTTCATCCTTTAAACGACGAACCCACCTGCATACATTGCTATAATCTACAATATTGTCCACAAACACATTTGTTAGTCGTCTGTGAATGTTCATGGGGTTTCCCCCTCAGCAACAAGGAATTCAATCACTGCTCTTTGTTTTTGACGCAACTCTACGGGGGCAGCCATTTTGAATTTTCCTTGTGAATCTAAAAATATGAAAAGTAAGAACCAAACCATTACATAACATAAATGATATAATTATTTATAACGGGGAAAAAATTCAGGTAATTTTATGAAAAACTTCACCAGAATTAAAAACATTGGCATTAATTTTTGACTCCCCCTCGTATGACACGCAATCTATCTAACCTTTGAGGCTGAATGAGTTTAGAATGACGTTTCTTCTTTCGTTTACCCCCAAAGAATTGATTAATCTGTTATATTAAATAAGAGTCGGTCATGCTATTCACATCCGTGACTCAGGGCATACATCTTTCCCTCTTGTGTAACGT
Organism: Paragonimus skrjabini miyazakii; assembly: GCA_014338405.1. Taxonomy (NCBI): domain Eukaryota; kingdom Metazoa; phylum Platyhelminthes; class Trematoda; order Plagiorchiida; family Troglotrematidae; genus Paragonimus; species Paragonimus skrjabini miyazakii. Next base: position 105,714 of record JTDE01000559.1, on the reverse strand, counting down.
CAACAAGAAGTAACACGACGGGTTAATGATTACAGGATGACTTTTAGATGATATTTTGCATTCATATACATAACCTATTGATGAACTGCTTGGATTTAGTTGTCTAAAAGCAATGTCCTGAGGCCGGGTTGATGCTGTTATTACATTTGTTGTTCATTTCAGCAATAATAGCAACACTAACGAAACTACTAGTACTGACGTACGTAGTAGTTCACTAACAACTGATTGCAACATTCGGAATCTAGCAGACTTTCAGCCCTCTCCTTCCGAAACGAAGCACTGAACTTGAGTTTCAGCCATTTGAGAGCTCGCCAATAATGCTTATCATGAGCACAAACGGAAGTTGAAGTCCGATGACTTTTCCTGAGATGACCATGTGGGCCACTACAAAATTGCTTTCACGTAAAGCATGATCGAAATGTCATACGGAAAAGCGTAGCCATAGTAGCTTGGGAGGACTGTTCAGTGACAACAGTTTGCTTCGACCACTCTTAGTAAGTAGGTATTTAATCAATAAGTATTATGTTTGTTAGAAATATTCAACGTCAATACAGCTGACAGGTTATTACTGTGTTGTAGAAAAAAGCAAAATAGCTTTTTATGAAATTAAATGCCGACTATTCATTCTGTTACTTCTACCGTCATTTTATTCGTTGCAAAGATAAAACGCCAAGTGGATGAAACATGAGATTGTACGAGAATAACTGCGCAAAACAGGAGTTCAAAAGATTGGCCGGTGCCATTGTTCGACGTACATTTAATTAACATGTCCTGGAGGTGATGGAACGAAGCATATAATTGTGTGGACAACTTTAGTACAGAAGCTAAAGTGATTGGGTGCAATAAAATCGATGAGTATCACGAAAGAGAGATACCTGACGTGGAGAGTTGTTCGAACGAGCAATGCTCTGTAATTAAATCTCTCTGTTAAAGGGTCAATATTTTTAATAGGAGAACAGTAAAATCACGATGGTTGAGCACAGCTGACAACAAATAGTTCCACCTGGCATATGCTTGTATTGGTGCCTAGTTTTATCTGCTGTGAAAGTTGAGAGATGTGGTGTATTCTCAAACTCCCTGTGTGTACGATGCTCCAAAATTGTTTGGTTGTCTGTTAGTGGAAAGACTTACAACGTGTTCGTTGTTCGTGTGAACTGAGCCATCCAAGGAGAAGGTGCAAGTATGTTGTCGGTTTTGATTTCTATCTTCCCTACTAAGTTATTTGTATCAGGTTGGCGAAGTATGTAGATAATGCCACAGCCCTAGTTTCTCTTCTACTAACTGAGGTAATTAAACTATGTAGGTTACACCGACCGAGTCGTGCATTTCATACTTTGGAGGGACGTCTATCGCACCACGTCTTGTTCTGTGCATCCATATCAGGATGACTAAACCCATGAATTGATGTAGTGCGAACGACTTCACTACACACCGGCCAGTAGAAAACAGCGACGGGAGTATTCCAGTTACGTATGAATGACGTATTGTAATAAATTAGTATAGGATTTTCGATGAAATATTTCACTTGTGGCATTTAGCGTAACCTCTAATCGTTATGAGATTACAACATTCATGAGAGACAACAACGACTCAGATTAATTCCTTTTAATTTAGTTACACAGACGGATTATTGAAAATGGCTTTGAAAAATCTCGCCTCTCACCATTGACTATTCAAACATATAATAAGTATGAACAAAACAGTCAGAAAACGAAAGCTGATAGATTCAAGCATTTCTTACTGACTCAGCAGTACCAAATTTACAATAACATGAAACGGTCTTTTTTATATTGAACAGTTGGGGGGGGGCAGGGTGGATAGTCAATCGATAAGTTAGGAAAGGTCACTAAGTCCAGGGAAGGGTCAAGTTTACGAGCAATTATTTCTGAACACACATGGTCTTTTCATGTTATTTTAAATTTGCTACTGATGAGTTAATGCCAAATGCTTACATCTACCAGTTCCGTTTTCGGACTGTTTTGTTCAAACTTCTGAAGGGAATGAATTGTTTTAAATATAATTACTAAACTATGATTACAACCGAAGACAGATATTCGCAATCATATACCGGAAATTTAATCTGTATAATGAGCCACATGTGTTTAACTCCCAGTGTGCCAAGTCAATGGTTCTGACTGAAGCAGATTGGTTGTTTGTTCGAATCAACATAATCATTGGGACTGACATTATTTTCCACAGAGCAGTCTGCGTCTTTAATCCCGTTCCCTATCACTCATTACGAGCAACCTCCATGTTTAAATTATCCATGTTCTAAGCTAAATCGCAAACCCATCACATGCCCTCAGTCTAATAAGCCCTTGTTCTATCCCCTCTGTTCCGTGTCCGTTAACAGTTAATTATGAATCAAGCTCAGGCCAACCATTTAGTTGAGACGCCAAATATCAACAGCAATTTCCCATTACACGTAGCTGCAAAAAAGGGTCACATTGAGGTGGTCAAGGTGAGTGTTTGCCATATCCAGTGAGTGTACTTCTCGCACTGGTGAGTTTTAACCACCGAAAACAACAGACTGTAAAGTGATGCTGTATAATTGCAACAAGTTTTTTAAAATTCTGTTTAGCTGTTCACTTTTTCCAAGACTATATTCACCTATTTGCCACCTAGTCTGTAATTAAACTGAAAATGGTTAATCTGACACCGTATTCATCTGCGAATTTTCTTAACCAATCATTGATCAGTTCTCTGTTTTTCCTTAGAACTTCGTTATTGAGTAAAATTTCCCACAGCAGTCGCGGAAAATGCTATGTGGGCAGCAAGCCCGTTGTCACATATTAATCATCAAGATAAACACAATGTTTTTTAAAATAATTTCACAACCGAAACAAGAAAGGGGGTAAGCAGAAAACATAACGAAAGATGAAACTATCTCGGTCCAACCGTCAACCAGTAAGCATGTCAAAACCCATTGTTCAGGTGAGGTTTTGATTACACCTCGGCATTAATTTGTCCGATTTCGGTAACCGTTTGTTCCCTATGTACTTTCCTCGATGCTTCCCCTGTGAAATTGTGGTGTAAATTTAATGCATTATTGACTGCATTATTGACAAACTACCACTGGCAATTTTCGTAAGCTGAATCTGATGTCAAGTCGGCCTTTTTCCTTGCAGGTAATCTGTAGGCATCCACTGATATCAAAGGACATTATGAGCAGGTTAAAATGTCTTTCACCTCCTAAAAGTGGCAATTATAATCCAAAGGTTCGCAGAGGTTAATACATGCTTTAAGAGTTAAGTTTAGTATGATAAAGGTAACCCTCAACTTTGTCTATCTTGATAGCTGTATAAATGCTGACGGGTTTATAAGTGGTACGATCTTTATTCTCACTAAATATATCAGACCGGAGCATTCCGGGTAATGACATTTATAGAGTAGACGAACCTATACTTTTGTGTAACTGAGCGGATACACACTGCACATGTATTCATTGTTTCAGGCTATGGTTGAGAAACTTGGATAAGTCCAGAGGATAGTGTGCAGGGATCATTCGTCTTTACTCCTATTTATTTGTGCAACCACTAGTTGAATAGGGATTCTATTAGGTCACCAGTTTTCATGTCCGATACTCAGAACTGAGTTTGATTGGTTGAAATTCCGTTATTTTTGTTAGATATGTTATTTGTTTTATCTCATTTGACTTATTTTCGGAATCTGGAATCGGTTGAAAAGCATAACGCGGCAGCACACGCTTGCTAAACAAATGCAACCATGTCATACAATTTTGCAATCTCGGCGGTCAAGACCCAATGGTCTGGTCGACAGATGTTTGGATCATCCATCTGACACTTACTTACAAATCGTGGACCTCATTTCCTTGCGCTTTTCGTGCTGATTAAGCCAAACAAGATCGTACTATCAATTAGTTTGCCGGTGGTCGCTGAGAAAGACCGTTTACGAAAGCTTACCGGTTTGTAAGCTAACCACAAGTAGTTAATTGATTTTCACTTGCAGGACAAAGAACAAAAACTTCTCAAAAAGCCAACCCACATTGTTACTCGCAAACTCGATGATTACTGTCTCGTATTCGAGTATATTAATTTCCGTACTGCCTTTCTGACGCCTACACACAAGTCCTAAATTCCACCCTCAAATTTGTTTGACGCCAGTGTGACCAAGAAAGGTCAAATCACCTATGTTTCAGTTCGCCACGAGTCAGCGGGACTAACTGCTTACAGAAACAACCATCCTTGTTAACTCACTGCTCTTCTCCATTAGGGAACAGAAGGATTCACAACAATTATATCAAAGATTTTCTGTTTATGAGGGATTTCAAATATCATTATCTTAAGGTTAGATTTCTTCTTTTTGTTTGATTTAGCAGATCACAACTTATGTCATTTGATGAACAACGTGTTCATCAATTTATTAACCGTAATGTAATTCAATGTTTCCAATTCAAGTTCTCAGTTTACTGTTCATATGAAGTTATACGTTTACATTCTCACTGCCTTGAAACACGAAGCGCGGCAGCCTAAAGTGAGCTTACAAAAACATCTAACTTGTTGAGAACTTTTCTTCAGGTTTGTTATGTGTTTGACTAGCTAAATTATGGTCTTTTAAATAGACTGCGGCAAACATCTGACTGCAAAACCTGTTCAAAGTATTTCTGTTTCGTCAGTGCTACCAGTGATGATGAAGTAGATCGTTTAAAGGTCTGCCCAAATGAAATTTTTGATATAAGAATCAGTTCTGTAAACCAGCAGAGTAAAAGACAAAAATGCAATTTTAGTTAGCCAATTATTGGCAAGCTAGTTGGTTTTGAGGTCCTCAGATGAGGATCAGTCATTCATGATTCTCAATCCACTCGTGTTCCCAGAAAAAAATAGCTCTTGGTTTATCGAACGATCTTCATGACCAAGGATGGAATCAAGATATGACCGTATATGCGGTGCTACTTGTGAATGGTGATCGTCTGTATCGAACAAATCTGGCAAATATGCTCAATGTCGTGTTATCAGCCAATTCGTCTGTTACACATTTCCTACTTGTCTGACCAGGTGAACACTGAAAGAATTTATACAAAGGTTATCAATGTCTTACCTTCAGTGTTTTTTCACTGCGGATCTGAAGTAGGTGAGTGTTTTGGCAAAATGCGTATCGTTTGGCGAAACACTGTTTCTTAGCACAAGTGGTGCATAGTATAACAACCAACTCAAATAGCAAATCCTAACTTGGGACGACTAGACTTACCGAAGCAGATCTCCGTGAGTGAAATGATATCAGGCACATGATAGATGAACAACTGTGTGAGGATAATATTGTGTAACCGTCGCACTGCAAGGTATTGCTCTCTCTCTCCTGGTCAGTTCATTTGCTAACAGTTTTTCCAAATAGGCACTTTTCTGTTATTTTTATTCGTGCATTTGAGATCAATATCCTTTGTCACTCCCATGCATCAATATTTTGATTATAATCTGTCACCATCGTATGTGATGGACACGTGACCAAAATATAGGTTTGCCAGTCTGAACAAAAGACACGTGTTGGGTAGTAAAATCAAAGATAAATCATACGAAAAGTTTATAAGCCTTATGAGGAACTTAAAGGTTATCTTCCCTCTACGGAAGTGCCGCAAAACAGTTCATTTCTGAACTTTTGATATTCGTTGAGTATCTGCAGTAATAAAGGTTTTGGGTAAATCGGACACTCCAGTTCAGCTGGATATTCTATCCGAATTCAACCTCCTTTTAACAGTTCACGTGATACCAGTTCAGTGAATATATCGTTCACGTGACTCTCTCTAAATTTCGTTGTATACTGCACAGCTGCTAGTCAAACATGGAGCCAATGTCACGGCAAAAAACGAGAAAGAACGAACTGCACTTCATTATGCAGCAAAGTATGGCCAATACAAGTGAGTTACTTGGTTGAATCTGTAGGTCTGCGAATTAATGACTCTTTATATTCAAACTACTTCCATCATTACATGCTAACGCCATATGGGCCTGATTATTCGAATATTCTTAATTTGATGCAGATGTTTACATATGTATTTACGCTGTCGGTTGACAAGTAACAGGGTGATTTTAGCCTCTAGCGTTTAGGTGTAAAACCTATTTGGTGGAAGCTATTATCGTTCAGCCGACAAGAAAAGTACGCAATTATGGTTCTCAACCCGCCAAGATGACCTTCATTGAATACTGGTGATTCTTCAACTAGATGATTGACAAATTAACCCACACGTTCATCACGGCATCCTATAATTGAATATTTTAATAAAGCACTGTGGTTCCGTAGCCACCAAATTAATAATGCAGTCACTAAAAGTGTATTCCTGATCTCACCTATATTAACACTTAGTTCATCTTTAGTGAAGATTACTGCCCCGAACCATCATCGCAGGTGGCTGAAAATCTTTGCGTTCCATTTTATTCTCCTCTGCCTTGTCCTCGAAAGCCTCAAATTCAGAGGAATTGATGTCTCTTATTACGTAGCCATGTAATCAATTCAATCAATGTGATCCCAGCGTTATCTTTAGTCATTTAATTTGGATGAATATGTGGGCCAGCTTAAACGGCTAGTGTTATACGATGAGTTTAAAGCCCCTACAATATTACAGTTCAAAAAAATTAAGCGGGACATTTATGCGAGTAGATATACTTTCAGGAAGTATTTGTAACCTGAGCCGTTGAGTGTGTGGTCGAGTGTGTGCAACTTAGTTCCTTTAGTTATCTTCGGAATCTCCCAGCTTACATACCTGCTTGTTCAGGAATCTTCCAGAATGGTCTTGAATTTGAGTGTTTCACCAAGGTTGGTTCATTTTCCGTTTTTCTCTCATGCCCATTCACGGGGATTCGCATTTGTTCAACAAGTCTTGTTTGACATCCAACAATATTCTCTTCCCTTCCACTACAGAATGACCACACAGAATTAGCTAGCTGGTCTAACGCACGTTGTTTATCGCTAAACACATCTAAATGCGTTGACTTTTGTTTACTTTAACACCGGAACTGTTTACCGACAACTTTTCGGTAACTCTCTCCCGGTATATGTCGTAAACAAGATTCTGTTTAAGTCCCAATCTGCTAAGTGGCTGGGTATCACGATGAATAAGAACAAATTAACTTGATCCTTTCCTGTTAACGTTTTTTACTAAAGTGGGATGTAGCACCGGTAAATTCGCTTCCAATTCTACGTAACTTTAGTGTCCATCCGCTAAACGGATGCATACTCCGTCCATGACTGCATGGCTCTTCATTTATTTTTTCTGGGCTTCTTCTAGATCAGTCGGTGGTTTGTCTAACTATGACGTTACTTTTAGTTGTTTTCAGTGAATCCGATTTGTATCATCATGTTGATATATTTAACTTGCTTGCCTTCTAAACTCTGTTCGAATCCAACCAGCGCACTCAGTTCTATTTTCATAAATCTATATGCACATACTCAACTTGATCCGGTTTTATACCTATGTATGCGCGTAATCGGGCCCCGTGTACTTCTGTTATTCCCGAAGGAATACGGTTTTTTATTAGTTCAAACAATTAGCAAAATTCTGTTATAAAACTTACCATGTTACTTTCTAACAATGTCTTGTCGGCCAAAGTTGTGACATTGTAAATGATGAGTATCTGTTTTTCGAAGTGCGTAAGGCAAGTGTTTGACATAAGTTACCTCACCTGTTTGCTAGTCAACAAATAAAACTAACTTTAAGTCATTATGAATCGATTGGTGACGTTGCTTAGCAAAAGACCATGTCCATGGAATCTCCCATTTTGCTCCATGCTGTATTGTAACTATATTTAGTAACTGTAGTCATACGGATAGTTGCCTAAGTAGACTGATTATCGATTTCGAACAAATTGCCCGGTAGGCACTCCCTAAAAAACGATCTGTCTAAAGTCTATAACATACTCTAAGGCTCAGTGTATGTGTTCCAGTTTTTGGACCAAATCTACGCTTGAAAGATGGCTGAAACTGAGTGTCTGGGTTTGAAGGTTAATGTAGACACGTACATACCTTCATATATCGCCTGTTTCATTTTCTATTACCGTTTAATAAATAACTGTCGATGAATAACAGGGAACTGTTTAAATTTCAGCTTTATTTAAAATCTTGAGCGCAGAGCACCCAAGTATCTTTTTAACGTGAAAATAACGTAGTATAATTGCTTGGAAGTACCACAAAAATATTGGAAAACGCCATCTACTTTCGTTACTTAAGACTGATCGATTCTGTGAAAAGTTATAGTTGTGCCAACTGATGTATTGTGTGGATGAGATCATTCTATGAGAGCACATAACACAATTTCTAGAAAATATCTCAAACAAGAAACAGACAAGAAAAGTTTGATGTTGAAGTTTAATGGTATCAACTGTTTGCATATCACATCCGCTTACGCCTAACACTAGACTGGCTGGGGTGATTAGTTTATCTGTTGCTGTTTTTTTCTCTCGGGATATTGCTTCACTATGTAGTAATGAAGTGTGTACAATGTTAGGGTACAAAAACTGGTAACATGGACGCACTTCGGAGGTTTTGCGAAACTCTCATCTTACATGTCAGAATACCAAAATCATTATCGACATGTGAATCAAACTCTGTGACTCAAATAGCAGTACACGAAACTTGTGTTTCATGATCAATATTACTCAATACACAATTTCAGCAGCTAGTACAGACAGTACAAAAATGATTTGATTTAAAGGAGTATTCTCGCGACAAAGCACACCGTTCATATCTTTGACAATGACTGTCTTTTTACAAACAGTCCTTCGAGGCAGGCATAACAGGCAACATGAGTAGAAGTCACTGAAAAAATGAAAATAAGTTTAGGAAACTTATCTTTCCGTAGTACATCTGAAAAAAACCAGCACCACCCGTAGCATCCTAAGTTGACTCTAGACTGCTTCACCACAGAGCCTTTCATTGTGCTCCTGTGTGGATGTCTAGAGGCAAAACTTTAAACGAGAACTTTCCTCTAGGCTGCGTGGACGTGACAAGACTATAAGAGGTAAAACTTCAGTTTGACAAGTGAGAGTAGGGCAACTTTGGTTGAGTTTGCCTGACAATCTCTCACTAGTAAGAGTAGCTCTAACAATCATCTAAACTATCTAGACTGTCTTTCTAGGAGCGAAACAATGAACTACTGTCTTGCTAGTTTTAGAGATTGCCAGTGATGCGTGTGACACGAAGTTCAACTCCGATCCAGTATCCATTTAACAGCCGTCATAAAACCCAAGCCCAAACTATCCAATTCAGCTTACATATCTATTACCTGAGTTAACCAGATCCCAACAACTGTCCCGTTAACTCCAATCAATGGCCCAACTATCCGAACTTCAGTTTGAGTCAAAATCTCTTAAATCATAACCTGCCTTTTGAGCTGCTTACGAGTTATACTAGAAGCGAACCTCTAGCTCTGTGCTTCTTTTGCCTGGAAATATTGCGACAACGCAAGAGCCAGGAAAAACTGTAAGTGATATTGAGTTTATTCCAGTCAAATTCCCTGCTACGTATAAAGAGATCTGCTTTCAATGAAAAC
>JTDE01000559.1:67293-93119 GCA_014338405.1 Paragonimus skrjabini miyazakii | reverse complement strand
ATCAAACGTGAGCCACTGATTACTGATAGTCTGCAATCAGTTGAGGGAGTCTTTCGGTTAGATCCAAACCAAAACGGTAGAGAACCACCTATGTACTGAACTGAGTTTTAATATGTGTTCAATACGTACACTAACGATTTACACTATTCAACACGAATAATCGGTCAGAAACAGTCTAATTCCATACGATTTTTAAAACAATGATGTATTCATTGGAACAGATTCCAAAAACAGGACTTGGTGTCATACTCATAAGCCATAGTATCTACCACTTGGGTACACGAATTTCCCACACAGACAAACATGAGTTCCGATGCCGCTGCATATTATAATATGAGTAGTTACCAGTCTGCCCAGAACCCTCACATACACTTCCTCAATGTATAGCTTTGTATTAACATCTAGGATTGATTCTGAACACGATCCAGCTTAGAAAGTGCTGCCGTTCTCAATATATATTATTATGATTGCTTGACTGGACTGAAGGCTACCGTGCGAATACAGCTGCATATAGCTGAGTTTATATTCACGCAACAATATTAACCGGGGTCTGACTGGAGGGTTTAGATGATCGCCATGTACCGGTTAAAACAAAAGGTGATATTGATTCGCCGTAGTGTTCAGATAATTTGGCTTCGCAGTGTGATTCATTTTTAATGACAATCAGTCTAAAGGATGTCCCCAACGCAACCGTGAACAAAAGGTAGGGCTGCTGAACATGATCATTCAAGATGAATGACTTACATCGTCTTCAAACGTTTGATCACTGCTCTCTTCATTCAATCCTATGTACTCAGTAACACTAACGAGTAAGTTACGTTATGGCTAGAAAATTGGAACGTATTCAGTCCGTGGATATCCAAAGATACATACAGTTACACAGTTGGGTTATACGTTAGGAGCGTTAAGTAATCATTCGCCAAACTGATTAGTCAACCCTGGTGCTACAGCTGACTGGTGCAATGCAGGAGATAGAAGAATGAACCGAGTGAATTGAAATGCAGAGAGTATGACAGCCAATGTCACTGGCGTTTCTCCTTCCTCAAGGGTGGAATTTGTCGTGACTTTTATAGTCGGTGACTAGCCGATTAAGCCAGGCGACCTGAATACTAATGTTACTTGACCTACATGTTCGCAAAACAAGGACAATTGATGAAACCAGAGGGTAGAGAGAAAAAAGGCAGCTATCCTATACATGCCATCTTAATCCCACTCGTAGGCTTGTCACAGGCACTAGGAAAACAGATGCTTGGGTTTGACCCCTGAAGCTCTTAAGAACTATGTCTACTTCCATCGAAATATTTCACAACTATCTTACATATTTTTTCGTTTCTCGTGATAGTATAACAACTGAGTACCAAGACAAATAACTCACGCGAGGCATCGGACTATCAATATTATTGCTGTTATTTTTGAATCACTCGGGTATCATTTGGCTTGGAATTATCAGGGCAGATTATAACTGACCATTGACATCGTTCATACTTCTTCAGTACCAAAATGCCTACGTTTCGTCTACTTTCATCGTTTACACACAGCATTTATTCAATGTTATGTTTACAATAAGTAACTTGTTTGTCTAATCGCTACTTTTTCTGTAGATACCACCTTTGCATCTGGCCTGTAAGTATGGTCATGTATCGACTGTGAAGATATTAATAAGCTGGGGAGCGGATCCGGCTTATCGATTGAATGTGGACGAAAACATACCGAACTGTGGACCAAATGCTTTGGACATCGCGATCGATAACGGACAAAGGTAGAAAGAACAAAAGTTTTCGAATAATTTAACTGGTTATTGATAAGTTGTTCTGTAGTGTGTTTTTTTATAAACAGAACAAAAATCATACATGGTCACAGATTTCACATTCAGAAAGACCTTACCAAACATCTCGAAAATACTCGGTAGATATAAGTTTCGCTCCTATCTGAAGTTATCAGTGATGCATTTGTATACCATAACTGCCCAACTGCTTGGGATACAACAGCTTTTACCTCTGCGTTTCAAGCGGAACTCTCCCATTTAACCAGTTAATTACATTCTCACACATGTGACACTAAGGAAGTTCAACTATGTGAAAGGAAAATACGGTGCGGATTCTGTTACTTTTTGTCGATAATCCTGTTCTCAGTCCAACATACTTCTCGGATGAGAATATGCATCACAAACGAACTGTAACAAACACAAAATTCAACCAACTTAGAAACACGTTGGCACGCACAGGGATGTTTACGTAATATTTATACCTAGTTATCGGTGTCAGCGTCTGTATATATCGAGAAAAAACACGATGGTTACCAGTAGATAACGTTTAGTGAAGATTTAACCCGTAGGTCGACTGCATCTGCTCAATGAAGTGGTCTCTTAGATAATCATGTTTTTGATCATGACCAGAAGAAGACTGTTAGGAGTACAGTAAGCCTTCAAAACAATGATACAACATAACGTTAAAAGTACGCAAAGCCTACTGATAAATAGTAGGGTATTTGATCGACACTAACCGAACATCACTCACAAATTCTCATCAACAAAGACATTTTAGTCGGTTATTTCGTAAAAGTAAAAATGGACTCCAAATTATAACAAGAGCGACATTTGCGTCCAGTGCTTTCTTAAAAGTGACTGATGAAGAAGTCTATGGCAATGTGACAGTTGCAAACAAATTTTAAGAGAAGTTTAGTTCATCTCAACAAAATATTTCTTACTTTTTTTAATCAGTAACCAGAGTACAAACAATTAATATTAATGCCTTCCGTTATTTCAAGTTCTAACGTTGGGGGTAGTCGAATGGGGTTACCGGCTTTTTTCTTTGAGGGACTCTAACAAACATAAAACTAGAAAATGTTGTGTCATTCATGAAGTATGCCAAATCTGACAATAGATTGATGACCTTAGGGTTATGCTGACTCTAATCCAAGCAGCAGTCACACCAATCACACTAACGTAGACTTTTCAATCTGTCGCTTTCGAAACTAGGCACTACACTTCCGACATTTTATGACATCTTAATTTTCGACCCACCTGACTCAATAACAATTAAAATATTTCGAAGTGTCTACCGGGTCCATTCCAATTCTTTCAATACTCGCAAGCTCGTAGGGTTCATGTACAAATTGGTCTGCATTGGCTAGTTTTTATGGAGTGAGAGGACACATTCGTCCGGTGCAGACGAATATGCGAGCTCACCTTGCCCGTATTCGGTTAACTGTCTGACTGGGACATCGGACAACACTACCAAATTTGTGGATAGAGCGCAGTGCTTCGGCTTTGCGATGAACTCTTGGATTGTCAGCTTGTCAATAATACAGAAACCATGGCATTTCAAATATCAACACATTCAGTCAACCGGGCATCAATCCGCGGGTGAGTGAAACTATTAGGTTGACATGAGGTTTGGTCGCCGCTGTCCGAGCGGTCATGGAATTCGAGAAGCCATTTTACGGATGTTCAAAACGTAGCCATCACAACATACACAATCAGATACAAAAATGAATTAAACACAGAACATTTGTATTTGAAACTCAACAGTAGTGCACATCCTTGCTCCAACTGTGAATTGTATTCTTACATACGAGTTTGTGAGGTGACCTTGTTAGCTATAACGTCGGTAACTAGATTATGGCACCTAAGTGAGGAATCCACTTTTGCTAATGTTTGATGGTAGGGTCACCTGACTGGTACAGGTGGAAACACACTAACTGTTTCGTTGACTACTACCTATGGTCCATGAACTGGTTAACAATCCTGAAACATGTACATATATTTGTGATGAGTTGTAATAAAGGCATACTTCAACAACTGATGGTAGCACGGCTGACAACTTCTACTTCCAAATGAGCCAGTCACGTTTGCTGAAACCGAAGGACTCAAGTGCATAAACTTTATTACAGATGACTTTTGATGTATCATTTACAGTTTAACTCATACACTACGTATTCAATGTGAACCCAGAGGTATAAGACCAAGTGACATATGAGTGGAGGCATTTGTTGTCAAGCTGTCCTATGTTAGTTAAACAGATGGCAGTCTAATGTGAAAAAGATGCCTTTATTTCTCAGAAAGTAAACAAGAGGAATACTTAAATGATGGGATCTGTGAAGTAGTTCAATATGGAAATATATTCTGTCGCAGTCTAGACAAGATTACGAAGAACAACACGAAAAGGTGAAAGACCGTCATGGCCCTGCTTTCTGAAAAGCAGAGCGGGTGTTTTAACAAACGGTGAGGGTTACTGGTGTGTACAAATGAAAGGATATATATCTGACATAACTTACTGGTGCTTAGCATACTCGTCACTCTTTGTTGATAATGTGGTATGAGTACGTCGATGACCTACCAATCCGAAGGGTATTCGCGGTCATGTAGGCTTGCCTACATAATTTATAACACATACAGTTCCTTTGCGTAATCCACACCCTGATTCACGGCTATACAACTGCCACTCATTGAAACTTTGGGAGCCCATCCGAATCTTATTTTCTTCCAGAAGGTATGGTTCGAGGTCATTTCTTCGAATGATTCAAACTGAACATTACAGCGTGAAAAGTGCACTTGGATAGTATTCTGGAATTCTAGCTCCTGACTTCGAGTATCTGCTTTGTGTTACCCATACAGCAGGTAATTTGGAGTCCTTTCCCCAGCCGTTCCATGAACGAGTGTTAGCCGTCGAAACTGGTTGATCACCAGCATGGTCTCAATTCTGTTGATGTGTGTCGCCTCAAAACCATGTCCGATCACTGAATACCCGGTGTCTCACAGACGTTGCAGATGGCAGTGGCTTATACATTACACATTCCGCTGACACACTGACCAACAATTCCCTCTGTATAACAACGTGGACAGCACAGTTAAGCAGTCAGCAAGCAGCTTCGTTTTCATCTATGAAGCTGCGTTTCTTCAGAATACGTCTATCAAGATGTAAGAAAGTGGGGCTAGTCTTTGCCACACGAACCATTAAGTCGCAGTCCGCAAACAGATTCGCCGACTGGTTGTTATCGAGATAGTATACTTTTGTGCAGCTATCCTTAACGATTCCAATCCGCACGTTTCTGGCACTGGATACCAGTCATCTCGATTATTGCCGCAATCGTCTCCTTTAGATTTTTCCGCATATTGTCTGGGATGGGGAAACTGCACACTGAAACACCATTCTTATTCATGAGTTCTGAGGAATTATACCAACCCTAACATATATATTCACAGTCAATTGGTGGCGTTCGTGTGTGGATTATAAATTTTCCGCCCTAAGATGTCTCAACAGAAATTTCCATCGTTCGGTGCCAAATTATTGTGATTCGATATGTTTTTGTGTTATCTTTACAAACTAAGCGGATCACACCAATGCCGTGGGGGACCGAGTTGTACCGGAAACATCTCACAGGAATTCCAACATTGTAAGACGGTACAAACCAACAAGCCTTTAAACCAGGTGGAATAAGCAAGTTCAAGTGGACCACAGAAGATGTGGAAGGAATATGCAAACCGAGATAGAGCATGGCTCTCTTTCTATTGATTTAGTAGTCATATCTCAGTGGTGTAAAGTGATTGTTAATTGGCCCGATCAGCCTGAGACGCTTGTCAGTGTAATCAGTCTTTCTATCTGTTAATACTTTGGAGTAGTGTTTTCGTTTTCAATATTAGTTCCACTGTCCCACTACCGTCCGAACGCTCCGAACACTCTGGACAATACTAGAGGGATCCACTGAGTGAACACAGTCTAACACCAGTTCACGAGAGGGTAGCATTAAGGCAAACAAAAATGAAGAAGGTATTAGTAACCAATGTGATTTGTGTTTTTGTAATCTTCTGCTATCATCGTTGATGTGTTTCATTCTCACAATCTTCAAGGTGAAACGACTGGAACCGCGGACCGTGCTAATAAACAGGTTTAGTTAACTCACCTACTCCAATATGTCAATTTAAATGGGACATTAAAGCAAATCAAATGCAACCAGCAGTACGACCGAAGTCTAAGAACTTAACACCAAAAGGAAAGAAAACTTGGTGTTAGTTACCAGAACAGTTTAATCAAAAAAGTAGACATAAGTGTAATCCACAGAGATTTACTGAAACCAATAGATGATCTGTTTGTGAAAAATTTAGCGATCTAAACAATTTTGATTCGAAAAGCTAAAGAACAGCAAAGATGGGACATCATATGAGCTCCGATTCTTGGGATGGCAAGAGATCTTTCGTTTACACCAGAAGAATAGACATTTGGGAGTTAACTTACTCGCGCTTACGTAAATCGCATGTTCTTTGTTCACTGTGCAATAAGGGTATGTTGATGCGTTACTTGTCTGAGGTGCCTGAGGTATTCGATGCTACATTTTCCACTGTATCAAATGATCGTATCAGTTCTTTTATCTGTGTGTATATTCCCTTTGCTTACAGAGCTTTCTGAGTTAGAGTGGCTCTGTTGCATGTGGAACAATCGATACCTATCAGGACCATGCATCTTGATGTAGCTAGGTCCAGGAGTGTGTTCTCCCATAATATAAGACGTTTCTAGTGGTTAAACTTCCGTCTATTCATTTTTAATTGCCAACACAACAACCATTCACTATTTACTCATCACACAATTGTGCCCTAGTCATTGAAACTAGCTGAGCATCAAAATGATTCCGATTTTGACACTGTATTATTACAGGCTTAGGAGACGTCCTGAACGATGTAGATAACTATAGTTTACATATGAGATATTTCGTTTATACCGTACTGTTACAATAACATGAAAAGTAAAATGACCCAGTATGTCAGCAGTTGTGTAACTATCTTTCAAATATAGTTCACACACATTTGTTTCAAGATATCTCAACATTGCAGTAGTTCTGGTTGAGCATACTGGCAACTTACGGTGCTGTGAAAATTCGTATGACAGAGCGTCAGTCAAAGTTACAACGAATATGATATTCAGTGATATTTCATAAATGTTTGGCTTTGGTACCACACTAGGGTGGTGCCCAAATGCAAGAAAATGTTTGATACGGATTTAATGATAGGGTGTAGAAGCTCCCCATTAATACCTTCTGTCCTGTAGGTCCCACCTACACTATCAGTTGGTCCGATTCACTCTTCTATTACTCCGCCGGTAATGTATTTCTTTCGCATTCATGTGATTTTGGTCGCCTGCTTCTGTTTTGTTCTTTAACTCCGCAGACAATGCGCATTTGCACTGTTGCGAGAAGCTAAGTGGGAACAGACTTTACGGAACCAGACAATTGGCCCTGATGGTCTCATTCAAACGCCTATGCGAAAGTTGATCATCCACATGCCAGGTGAGCTATCATTTGACGGTTGTTGGTAGTGAGTTCACATGGTATAAGAAGAGGCATCAGCATTGCTTGAGTTTGTTTTAGTTATCATTGCCAGTGATACAGCATTTGTGAATAACTAGAACCCATAAAGCGTTATGACCAAAATTCTGCTCGTCGTGGTTGACAGTTCTAGTGATATTCGCAGGTTTCTGGAATGTGTAGATCACGTTATTCATGTACATGGACACCATCGTCTTACGCTATTATCGACCAGACTTTCGTGGACCTGAATCAAGTCAGGCTATACCGTGTTCACTATGGGGATTTTCCGGTCCCCGTTATTTTCAAACCATTTTGTTTCAGCCAGCTGACTCGCACTTAATGGACGAAAACTCTAAAGAGGTTGATGGTTTCTAATATCTATTCAACACATCCTACAACGGACTGTCAATAATTTCAAGCAGTTGAATACACAACTTGAGATATTTGAATTCTACCTCACCTAGACACACGACTGTTGTTGAAGAACAGTAACTTGTCCAAGCGATAAAATGACGATAGGAAATTAAGAAAGAATCCTAGTCGCCTTTTTAATAACCAGCCCTTCTGCTTTTCAATGTGGAAGTTTTTCACGGTTATTAGATTATCTGTTTTTGCTCCAGTGGAGCCCTAGCGTTACTCAACCTGAACTTTTCAATGTTTTTCCCTCAATTTGTACACCAACTCAAGTTAAAGAATGAGTACTGTTTAGAACTGATCGCAAGATATAGCTGCGATACACTTATCTGTTTGCTAGATGAAAGTGTGCAGACTTGTCCATTAGAAACGACTAACAACAACTCTCTAGATATTCATTTCAATAGAGCGAAATAGTATCACGACTCTGTTCACAGTTACTGAGTCACGTCTTTTTTGAATCAACTATGGTAACCTGTTGAAGTGATCATACAAATCTCAGGTTGGGCCAGCTGGTTTTAGCATCCAAAGATCGTAGGTGGCCTAGAGTAGAAAACATACACATTTTGAGTTTCTAGTCGACCCCTTTCGAAAAGAAGCATTAGACTCGCTCTCATTAGAGCTCGTCAGTAGTACATATTCTTGCCACTGCCGGGACTAGAACTACGGCCGAGCTTTCACGAGGCAACCATGTTTACCACTGCGCCATTGATCTCATATTAGGCATGACTGAAATGTCATATGTGAACGTTCAGCCGCTTTCGCTTGTGAATAATGACGAACTCTATTGGGAGCGAAACTCGAGTCTAGTGATTCTTTTCAAAAGGGGCCGACTGAAACGTGGAAACTTGACAGCTGTAATCAATTGTGGGTGACGTTCAACTTGACATTAACCAAATTCCCGACTACTAATCAGCAACACGTTGAGTTCTTGAGACAACTTTGTTTACAGCCGATGGAGAGTTATTCTGTTAACATTCATAACTCGTTTGTAACCAAATCACTTGAAGTATGCATATCTAAATAACTCCACACACGTTTCTTGCTGGACATGTTGCTACTGGACAAAAATATCTACAAACATAAATGTACTGAACAAGAGTCTGAACGTTGAAAAAACGTTAAATGTAATCGGATACTTTTAGTGTGAAATTCGGACACAAGGAAAACAAATCCAATGGCTGTTGTTCACTAGGGGTTTCCTGGTAAAAGCTACAATTGGCAAACGCTTCAGTAACAGTCAACTTAACCGTCGTTTCTTTTTCTGTGGTAATTCGATTGACACTAAACTTTGTAAGTTTTATTTTCGTATGACATGATATCAAGATTGTTCACTCTGAGTTGGTTGTTTCTCTATCTAGTCAATCCAGAGTCGTTGAACAGTTCACCGTAATCTGAAGTAGCGATTCTGTTCACATAATCAATTGAATTGTCACTTGAAGTTTGTCATACATGGTCACATCTAGAGGTGTTCACGAATACATTAAAGATGCGGAACTCGTGCCTGCCGCAGCTTTAATTGTTTTCATAAAAGAATGTTCTCAAATTGACTTAAAAAATTTGTTGAACAAGGCTCCTATTTTCTGACAAACTGGGTACTATAGTGCTGTCTTTCAGCATGCATACACAGCAGTTCCAGAGACCAGTGTAATGTTTGTCCTTATGGCTGATCACCACAACTTATCCATCTAATGCACTCACTTGAACCGTTTTAAAAAACGGAATGACATAAAAGAATTCTTCCTCAGATTAACACCATATGGCGAGAAACGAGAAAATTGATAACTTCTGCACAAAATCTTTTGACTTAATCGCGGCAATACTTATTTCATATGTAAATGTAAAGCTTTTACTCCGGTCCATCGGTACTGCACATGGCTGACACAATGTGGACTGTCTCTTTTATTTATGAAGAGAGTATACATTATCAGTCCATCATTCTCCACAACTCAGAATCAATCACCAAAACAACACATAACTTACAAGCTGATTTGAGGAAAATCTTGTTTACAGAATAATCGATAGCAGTTTGTATACGGACTTTGACGTGTAATACAACTAGCATTATAGGGCACACTCAGTGACTTACTGTCTATGTGTCCCAAATGAAGAGAAGTGACATCTAATCTGCGAAGTTACACCTAGTGGGGACTAGTGAGTTGTAATAGTAACAATCTATAGGACTTTACAAACATCTGATTAGTGCCGTCAGCCGTATCTCCCTATGTTCAACCTGTAATCCACGCGATTTTCATTGAGCACTGACTGATCTTTCCGTAAACCACCACGTCAAGTCACTGACCCCCAATGTTCAGTTATTGTTTTCCTCAATACAAAGTGTGTTGCACCATTTTGAATTCTACTGATTTTTTCCTCAAAACCTTTGTAACATTCTCTGCTTAATGTGTAAATAGTGTTTAGCAAACCATGTAGTCCGGGGATGCAAAATGACCCTCGACCTCAAAGCTTCATCAATTACTAGACATGCATGCGGCAAGCACTGCCTCTATGAACATTGTTCATGGGGAACAAAACAGCTTAGAAAAGTAAACGATTGTTCCTCATAAAAAATTGTTTTCAAATTCGAGGAATTAATGTGTTTAAGTTTCTTGCATATCCGGACGTTTTTTAACCACAAGAACCTTCAGTAAAGGATATTAACATTGAAGCTAAATGTCTCATTTGAGGTTGATGTTTACGGATGGAGTCTGAGCTTCAAATACACCATCTTACCATTTTGTTTTCAAGCACCCGACGAGTCCCGACGAATCCATCCACAGTAATTTATTAGGAAATTTATTCTGATAAAATCCATTGGGACCTACCAACCACAATATGTGTCATCAACCGTTATCAACTAAAAGGTGAAGAAATTTGTGCTAGTCTCATTTGAAGTTGTTTATGGACTATATTACACACTGAACACTTGCCAGCCTGTCATCGTTCTAGTTCTCTTTTTATGGAACTTTTATGCCAGTTGGGGAATATAGTTCTACTGTACTAAACGGGCGATGTTCTTTCGTAACAACAGTCTTGTTTTCATAATTTTGTCTGCCTCACTCTCAAGACTATCAAGACTATCTTAAGTACACCTGCTTGCTACTGTTTTTTTACAAAAGTGCTAGGGAGTCCCATTTTTCCCTTTCAAAACCATCACTTTCATCGAGAAAAACGATTTTATCCAATCAGAATGAGTGGAACTGTCCAGAACAGACAATAGGTAACCTTGGCTATTTTTACCGGTCCGACCTTTATTCCGCTATACTCATTGGTGGATTAGTAACTTTAACTACTATTGTCGGTAGTTATCCTTCGGTTTTCTGATTCAAGACTGTTTGTAGATCGTTATGCACCATATAAATACCTTGTAATTTTCTCTATGTCATACATGTTTTTGGGGCGGAACAAAGCTGGTTTCTGCACTCGCTTTTTGGTGTGTCTTGGGAGCAATTGCGGGGACAGTTTTGTTATTTTTGGGACCGGGATTTTCCATGTTAATTATTACGAGGAGGAGAATCCGATTTCTGTCAAACGCATCATTACATCGTGGATGAACCAGCGTATTCTTTCAAAGGTTTGCAACAAAAAGTTATCAGTATGGTTAAGTTTTTAAAGGCCAACATTTCCCTCGCATTCGAAGTAGACCCCAATTCCAGTTTCTCTCTGCTGGATTTTTGGGTGCTAACTCGTGTAATGCTATGTAGTTACCTACAAGCTGTAGGGGATTTTAGACTTCATTCAAGTCTAATGCTTCTCTCCAAAAATACTCTATGAGAATAAAATAGTTGAGAGTAGTTATGAGTGGTATTCAGTTTACATGTTACGTCCTTGTCGCACGAGCAACTACTTCTGTGGCGTCTTACACATATCCTCGTGTCAGTATCTTTTAACACTACTAAATTAGAGCTCAGAGGAACGCGTTCTGAATGTACTGTTCATTTGTTGTTTGTCAGGGTTTATGACCAAAAGATTATGTTTTTTGACTCTGTCGTTAATGTGACTATCACTGCACAGTGGTACTGCGGTTGAATAATTAACCGATCTCTTTGCTTACGGTAGCGCTGCAATCTACGTGCGTCAACCGACAGTTTTAATCTAGATGTTCTCAGGTGTAGTTTTCGATTTTAAACTGGACGCATTCACACAGGGAATTCGTCTCACTTCTGTCTACGATCTTTATCATGTTTGCAATTCAATTTGGTTTATATGCAAATCCAGTCGTCCTAGTCATGAGTTGACATTGATTATTGATCACATTATCCACTGCTCTATTAGCGTATGGGTTTGATTATTTTATCATCAAAATCTCCCTCGTTTAATGATGCTGTTAACATCGAACTATTCTTTCCTTCCTGCGCACGAATATTATTATTCGCCAAACTTTTTACAGATGTTGCCCAGTTTGTACTAGATCGTTGTGTGCAAATTGTATACAGTCGAGAAGCACCGCCAAAAGAAACCTACATCTTCGAATTTCTGGACGACACCTATGCACATTGGTCTACCGATGTGATTCTCAAGAAAGACCGTGTTTCACCAATGGGCGTTTCACCGATTGGCTTTTTGTCTGATAAGTTGACCAATATTCGATCGAAGGTAAGCCCCATTTCCAGGAACCAATACAGATTACTTAATACGCAGCTTTTTCTCCCACTCGTTTCGCATGAACTTCTTCATATTTCATAATTAACCCCGAATCTTCTAGAAAGAATTTATGGAACCTTCCATCCTGAATTGTTGCCCACCACGTTCACCTGTATAATTGGTCGATACCTGCAAAACGAGCATACAGACCTGTTGTCTTTGTCTTACAAAAGAGTTGGCACTTACCAACAGTGTTCCAAGACGGATCACTAGACGATTTATGGGGCTCGGAAGAATCACGTACTCAAAAGGACAAGCAAAACTTGATCAATTTGCAATGAGTTACAGACATCTCAGGGGAGGCCTGAGTCTTGACTACAATTCACTCCACGCCACAGGTCATCCATTAACATATACCCCAGTAAGCAAAGATAAAACACTGAGGGGCGACTAACTGAAACTGAGTAACGGAGTAGGTGAGAAACTGTTTATAGAGAACTGAGACGTGTTCACACTGAAGCACATTGCCGAATACTGTGGTCACGGCCAAATCGGTCTCGAGTTTTAGAATGTTACTCGCCAGACACATATGTGCGAGACAGTTGGAGCTACAAGTTTCTTGATTGTTATTCTAGCCAAGTCTCACAGGTCATTAATTGTGCATTTCTGCCAGAGTATTATTTCAATGTTAGTTACTGAAATGATTGCAGCCAGCAACCTCATTGAGGTTTCCTTTGACTTATTTCCACTTATCTCTTCGTCGCATCAATAAAACTTTCAAGCAAATTTTTAAAGACCAAAACAATGGCAAGAACGTACTTGCAACGAACTTCCTGCCCTCCCCCCCAGATAAAAACCTGTGAACCTATGAGTCTTTGACTGTACAAAGGTCTGCTCTCATCAGTTCAAGTCCTCATGTATGGTATTGTCATTTTTTCCAGTTCCTGTTTTTGTTAGACTCCTAAACACCCGGTTAGAAATAGTATCACTTCAATAACCTTCTCCAAACAGTAGATTCCAAACGTGCCACTCGTGAACGCCATGAGAACAATGAGTCGTTAAAGGCAAACACTTGCGAACACGTTTTCCAGATCTAAACTAAACTAACCGAACTCTATAACGTTAGATACACACCCTTTGCTTCTTCATATACATTGTGTATGGAACTGAGTGACATGGATGGGAAATTTTGAGTTCCATAGACGACCATCAAGCGTTTATGCTCCTTCCGTATAAACATTGAGGAGCGTACTAATACTCAGAGTGACAGACTATTGGGAAGGCACTCTAGACAGTCATCGTTGTAGAGAATCGGACGATCTGGTAGAGTAAATGTTGAGAAAGACAGCAACCTATCTAAAGTGTACAAGTTGCACGCAGTAGGTTTGAAATTAAACAGGCACATCAAGCGTGTTATCGTCACACTGGCTGATAATAACATAAACAGACTTCAAGTTTGTGGGTCAATGGAATCGTTCACAAATTGTAGTTTTTGGTGGTATATCATGGGTTAAGCCGGTCTATGTTGTGTATCTGCGATCCGGCTTGATAAGTTCCACTGAGTAGAATTTTACACTGCTCGAATACACACACACTTCATGCTTTTTAACAAACACCGCATGCTGAGTATGTGAGTGGAATTATAAATAACACTGGTGATGTACGTCAGCTTGTGTATTTTTGAGTTCGGTCGCTATAACAGGCTAATCTAATCATATTCCTCGTCAGCCTTGAGGTTAAGATTCGAAAATGTGTTTTTTGGTTCAATAGTCTCACCGATCGATTGGTGGTTTACTCACCATATGTAAACTAAAACTGTGAGCTCTACCTTTAAAAGTCCGATTGATCTCATATGTTAGATATTGCTAACAAAAGCGCATAAAAACCATTCGTTAAGTCATACGTAACGTATAATCTTACAAGAAGTAAACAAATGAAGTTAAAGTTTAATAAATAGTTGTATGCAATATGTACACTGAAAACATCAAAAGTTTTTTATTCGAATGCTATATCCAACTTATATTTTTCTTGTTCATCGGAAACATTTTTTGCTTTTGACAGGAATTGGGTTTCATGAACTGCAGTCCGATCAAAACAAACGATCTACCTGATGACCAAGAACCGATTTGTTTGAAACCAAATCGGCCCTATACGAGAGACACAAGAGTGCTAAAAAATAATCATCCCCTCAGATTAATGGTAAATCCCGGTGTATATGTGCGTGTCTGTCTGTGTTTGGATGACCAGCATGGCCGGTCATTTATTGATGCACGTTTTTGGCTGCGAAGTGTTAATGTCCAAATTAAACGGCTGAGCTTATCAAACATATACTCGAGGCTGTCTACACTTGAAATATGACAAAAGGGACCACGATTCGCCTCCCTAGAGAAACTTGTTCTGACGCTTTCAGACATTAAACATTCAACATTTGAAGTACCTGAACCTATTATGAAGTAAAACATCAAAAACACTGTCAGTGCATGAAATTAAGGATAAGCTTAAAAGCAACTTGTTTACTGCATTCTTGAGGTAAATTTTTGTCTGATTATTTGTCTTACAATAGATAAAACAATGTGAGAGTAATTTAGAGTAATAATTGTTAGTGTAAATTCGAGAGGGCATGTTTGGTATGCCAGATGCCCACATTCTTTTAGATGGAGCACAACAGGCTACTCACTGAAATCAAGCAGTGAAGCCATTTCTACGTTAAAACTAACTGTGCATAAACTTCACTGAATGGGGACTCTGGAAATACATTTTTGCTTCACAGAATGCAGCATAAGATAGATTTTATAGAAATCCGAAGACAACGACGAAGCAAGTAGAGATTGATCAGAAAACAGTAGCTCAGAAAAGGTTATGGTTTCTTTCATCATGGAAATTAATAGATCCACTGTCCAACAGGAGGTTACATTGAAATTACAATGTGGCTTTGCGTTTAAATTAACGAGAACTAGTGAAATCAGGAACCACTTATAAACTGGAGTTCATCTGGTTCTCCTGACTAGTCACTGTGTGTGGGTCAGAACTCAAAACCGGGGTATATTTACCCACCATATGTTTTGCATTCATTAAGATAACCTGCTTCTCCTGTTCACTAGTTACCCATTGTAGCCCTTGTTATGTCCAGTTTTGTAGCCGTTTGTAAGTCACAACGTGTGGTATTCATACGGAAACGGGTGACGCTCGCCAATCTTATTAAACACCGGTAAAAACGGATTTTTCGGGTCTACAGCTAAAATATCCTCATTGTCTTGGTAGGTTTACAGTAGGTCGCCAAATGACTCATGTGACGATGTCCACTGGACAAGAATTTAAGGATCATTTCAGCTGAGCGGTCCCCATAGCTCACGCTGGTAGCCGGATACAATTATATTTTGGTAGGCGTGCCTTTGAAACCACACCAGTAAATATGACTTTAACAACCAGACTAAGGGAATTCCCGAAACCTCGCGAACGCAGGCGTTAATGTGTCTGTACATACATAAGACTTAGGTAGCTGTGATGGGTACTTGGAGAAGGCACACAGTGAAGATTTTGTGAAAATAACTTCAGCGAAAACAAAACGAGGGACAGGAGGTCTGGATAACGTACAAACACGACTTCGTTGTTGTTATGATCACAAGCGAGATGGATTTCGGGTAATTAGCCTTAGTCGAATAGGGTACGACGGAAGGGACCAAATCGTCCTATAGGTTGGATGTCTGCGTGGTCATGGTAATTCTATGGCGTAAACTAACTGCATACTAACATGTAAACCACGTTTCCGTGATTGGATTGTGATAGTGCAATTTGAATGACCTTGGTAATGACAGCTTCGAATGGCAATCGTACGACTGTTAATCTCTACCCTGCTTGCGCCTCCTGTTCTTCTCTACTCTAGACAATCCAACGACCATACTTGACAGAATAAGATATGACACGTTGCATGTCAGAAACTTTAACCGACTTAATCAGTGGTGGTGGTCTTTATTTAGCTAGCTTGCAAGGCAGCATGTGTGTTCTGCTTGGTCGAGCCAGTCCGGCTTATGATTCGTCAGCATTCTTGCCCATCCACCTGCCTAGGACAATTGTGTGGCATTCATTGGAATCATTGTGTTCACTGCTTCAACCAACTCTACTGCTTTTTGGAGGCCCACATTTCTATAAATGTAAAACAATACTGGATGACCATTACTACTGATTTACTCTCGCTCGCCCGCTAACATGACGTCACACCATGTTGTTCATATGTCTAGGTCCAATATGGTCGACTTGGTCTGCTCGAACATCGCCTGGTCACCACCCTGATCAATCACAAATGGACTCGTCCTTGTATCGTATACTACACCAACTTAATTGTATACGCCGTTTACCTAATATTCTACTCGATCTATGTTTTGAAAACCAAACCGGTGGAATCCGTTGCGGTTCATAAGTAAGTCAATGTGTCGGCCAAAATTTATTATCATTTGACAAGATTAAATCATTTCATTCCGCGAGAAATTGATAAAGGCTTGTGTGTGCTGAGAACATACTGGTTCACTACACCCTGAAAGTAGGTTTTATGCGGAGTTGTCCCATTTGACGCTGGTACACTCATGTTTGAGGTTTGAAGCGTAATATGAAGCGCAGTTTGCAACTCATTGAGTACTAATCCCACGTCTTCTGTAACCGTTTGGAACTGCATCTGCAAGCTTCTCAAATGAAATTATTGGCTGTCGATTGAATCGGATTATGCACATTATTGGAATGCAAACAAGAGCTTACACGTGGCTTGTTTAATAAAAAAATTATTGGTTCGGTCAATACAAGTATCAAGCATTAAACATAAACCTATGCTCGTTTAAGTGACTAACAATTTAAAATTCCGCTGATAAGTAGTTGGATGTTTGGCCAATGTAAATTAAACACCCCCGCATATTTGATCGTAATCCACTCATTCCGACAGGCTATTCAGCCAGTCTCCCCAGGACTCATCTGTGGTGTATAAGTTTACCTTGATAATTGTTTGAGAAGCGGCTGAGATTACCACCACATCACCGGTTTCCCATTAAGCACGAACTCGTTATCACATTCGAGTGCTCAGCCACCCCCATACGTGAATACTGTTCAGTTTGACCACTCATTTTGAGGGAGAAGCTAACTGTTACTTCAGCTTGACTGGGTAGTCTTTGGTGTATGGTTATTGCCAGTAGTTAACAGAGTTATTGAATTGTCTTGAGTCAAATCTGTTGTTCATTTTCCTAGTGGTGTCGTGAAAAAATCTGTCTGACCGTGTAACAAAACAGGGTTGAATTACCTGTTCGAATGTACCTAATCAACCATGCATTATGCAATGATTCGTCCTACTATGTTTCATCCTGTCTTTTTTATACAGTGCCAACAGTTTAACTTGGCCTGGTAATCAATCGTGCCAATTCCTCCAAGCTGCAACCCCCATCGAAACCAGTCCGACTATTACGATCTTCGCCAAGTACACCGTATTAATGTTTGCAATACTCAATTTAGGCAAAGAAGTAAGTGAGCTACATTCAAAAATTTCGCCAAATATTGTTTAGATTTGAGGACGTTTTTTTCGATTTTCAGTTAGAACTGCAGGTGTTCAATTCTTGCTAATTTGTTTTCTACAGTAAAACGGATCTGTGTTATTGGTATTCATTTGTTACTTCCGAATCAAAGATTAACTATATATATCCATTTCCAATAGTTTCAAACTTATCAGTTAGTTAGTCTAACTTTCATTCATTTCCAGTTGTTTCAACTGTTTTTCAACGGAATTCGCTACTTAACACTAGAGAACCTGATGGAGCTGACGATATTTTCTTTGGCTATTCTGTCGGTTATGGACCATGATGATTGTTATCGTGAACTTGGTGTGAAACCGGTAAGTTTTTCACCATGCACTTAATCAAACAACATTATGTTCAACCTTATTATGTTTGAACCCCCAAAATGTCACACCGGTGAGACAGTCAAAAGTTCTACATTCGAGGATGAGTGACTTTTGTTGACACAGATTGTCGGAATTGTTTTTAAGTCGAATATATTTAAGGTGAAAATGTGTTCGAGTTGAGTAAGAGTTCAACTTAATTAAAGCGTAATATAGTAATAGGACTTTGTTGTGAAAATAAAGGCCATTGAAAACATTATATCTGTTAAAGGCCAAGCTTTTCATTCATGTGAATTTTGGTGGATTCTCATCTGTTCGCAGTGCAAAACTGATAATCAGTCAATTAATGCCGGAACACAATATCTCCCTGATGTAGAATGGGTTGTGATCGAGGAAAATCTTTTGATTTCTGAGCAAATTAATGGAGATAAAACTATAAATAGTTTCGTTCAGGACACTGATTAGTTGACATTCTTGGCATCCAAATCGTCGTTGCATAATTTAAAAGTCTGCGTAATTTGATTTTTCATATATAGCAAAGAATATTACCCCTAATGCGATGGCAGTGAACAGTATTTTCTCCGTTGAAGAAGAATGGTTTAACAGTTAACAAATCATTTTCAACTGGGCGGCTTTTGATGGGTAGCCTGGAACGTGATCTACCGCTTGAAAAGCTTGATCAGTGGTCACCGGGTGCCCACTTTCAACTAGATGAGCGAGGATAGCACTGTTTAAACTGTTTGGACTCGTCCGAAGAACGATTATCCTGCCCAGCCACCATGATACGTTTGAATCTGTCGAATGCGTTCAGGTCTTTACTATAAATTCCTAAACATCATGTTTACTGGATGAAGTGTCATTATTCACAGACGTATCGCTGCCAGAAACTCACAATTTTATCTGCTATTTTGGCTTATCTGATTGAAAATGGGCACCAAGTGAACACTGATGAAGATATCAAGCTTTCCGTATATACATCACAGCAATTCTGATCTTCAGGCGTTGTTCACTAATGAGTCGTTAACTTCCTCAGTACAAAGAAGATCCATATAGGAGACATTAGTTGTTCTTAAAATATGTGCCCGTACCTTATTAACAATCGTATGATGTTTCGGTAAACAGAGGTGTCAGCATACTGATCCTGAGCATAACTAACCGTATGTTTGGCCAACTTTAGTAAATGTTTTCAAGCCGACTGGTAGTGGTTAACTTTCACCGTATTTTCTTCCACTGAACGTTTAGTAACGTATATAAACAAGCAAATATGCAAAATTAATTTCAGGATGGTTAACAAGTTTTACGATACTACAACCGGTAACAAGTAGAAATAACTAACGTTAATAAATTATAGGCCACTGTTTATTAACGTCTAAGGAGAAGTGTAATCAACTCGATTGAACAAGGAAAGTCCACTCTGTCGCAAGTGAAAAACAAGACAGACGTAGATTGTTTCATGTGAGCAGACCCTAATCCATGACGACACACTCTAAACAGCTAAGCGTAATCAAAAGCACCTGAGTATACCGAGGATGTTCGACAACACACAAATGCTGTATACTGGTCACTCGCGCATATGTGACTTTATAGGAGGGCGAAGCTGAAAGACGGACTGACATAAAGGATAAACGGATGGAAGCAAATCACAGTCGGATAATCAACTAAACACAGAATATTCTTACAAAAATCAAAGAATGGGGTAAGCAGAGACGGAACTGTTACACAAAGTGGAAGGCAGTCTTGAAACTTGTTTCTGTATAAGCAAAATACCGTTGCATTTCCCTAAGACTTCAACTTGAATACCATTCATATGGTTTCTTCATTCAGCTACACTTTTAGTCCGAAACACTGTAAGAGACAGAAGCATTAGATTCGAGTTTTCTTGTAATTACTGATGAGTAGTAGGGGATTTTGATTTTCATATAGATTGAACATCACCCACAATTGATCGCAGCTGTCGCAGTCCCATAGACTATCCAGTCGGCCCCTTTCGAAAAGAAGCACTAGATTCGAGTTTCGTTCTAATTAGAGCTCGTCAGTAGTGCATATCATCGCCACTGCCGGGACTTGAACCATGGACACGCTGTTCATGAGGCAACCGTGTTTACCACTGCGCCATTTACCTCACATTGGGCACGACCGAATTATCATATGTGAACGCTCAACCACTTTTGCTTGTGAGTAATGATCAGGTTGCCCGATCGCCCGATCGTAATCATTATTCATCAGTAGTGAATTGTACCCTTTTCTGGATCGGGAGTTTAAATCAGGTCCCCATACTTGCGAAGGAGATCTGACTATTAATCCTGCACTGGATTTGCTTTCGACTTAGCACAGCCGTCACTGAATCACATTCAGGTTATATGATCGTCTCTGTAGTCTTTTCCGCATTTGTATCGCCGGTTTCATTTGATATCAACATACCTAGAACTTCCCAGTCAGATGGAACTTGCTGATCAGTGTTTCATTAACCAAGAAGTAACTTAAGCCAAACAGTTTTCACGACAAGTGAAAATAGATTAACGGGAATCCGTAATTCAGACGATATTCTGTTGAGCTGTGTTTCCTGCATCCTGTTTTAAGTTCACAACTTATTTAGAAAGAAAAGGGAGATAGATTATTTTTTTCACGATATATAATGTCACTTGTTAGATTATGGGATTAGTAGGAAGGTTTTTAAACAAGGAACTTTCGTGCATATGAATGTGCGTGCATTCAAAATGTTTCAGTCCTGCCCCACATTAGAGAGATCCTAAAGAGGTGTTCTTTTGAAGGGCGGAGAATTCAAAGAGAGGAAACCTACCGCCAGAAACGAATGAACACTTCATAATCCAACGGGTAAGTAACGTTGTGTTATTCTCATTCTATTTACCAACGGATACCACTTGTGAAGTGTTGGAAACACTTTAAAGATACATAGGGTTTTGGGCTCATGTAACATGCAAGCCGACTGTTTTTACTCGGGTTGTCCGTTACACTTACGGACCAACTTTGGGGCAATGTAGAGACACCAGGGGACAGCGTTCTTCCGAATTAGGGGGTTCCAGCAACAATCCTGGAAAACGAAACAACAAGAACAAGCATGAGCCAAAGGCCCAGTAAGCCATGCACACGACTTACACAAACGATAATTAGAACGACGCCGACAACACAGCAGCACGCTCCGTCACCAATTCAAATTCAACTAGTGCGCGCCTGCTGGTTTCGGCCGCACATTACACTCAGTTTACACGGAAGCGCCATTGCGTTGTCACGCGAAGAAAGTGTGCTCAAAATTCATATCAGCGTTCTTTTGCACTACAATTAGCGGTTACCAAGTCACACCATTTCCCTTTTCTCACTACTAGTTGTTGTTAATTATATTTTAGGAAGCGTCCTCGTAGACAACCGACAAGGAGGTGCGAACCTACTTTGTGTGGTCTGCTTTGAGAATGAGATGCCACTGATGTCTTGGCCCGCACAGACGATGCATAACGCCCCTGACAGACTTGCACTGTCGGTTAGTTGACCCGGCAAACCTGAAGGTCCCATTTCAAAACTAGCATGATTCGTTAGTTGTACGTAAATGAGAAGGATGCCTACGTGGTTGGCTGAATCCGTTCCGATGAAGTGTTTTAGCGTACCGGGAAATCAATAGATGGAAATTCAGTAATTACTGGTAACCTTCGTCAATTTTTTGGCTTCGTCAACCTCAGGCTTGTTTCATGACATAAACAGGCAAATATATCCGGCATCTACTAGAAGGATCACTAAGAAACCGGAATGTTTTTCCCGGTTTTGTCGAAATTCTGCCCAAAAAATCTCACGAATTATCACCAAATAATTCGCTTTCGAGCCTGTAGGAAGAAAAGGATAAATCGTCTGCGAAGTTCGGATATAATGGTCTTTCACAAATGTCATGAAGTATTAGGTAGCTGCTTGTACAGAAGACGCATACAGAGGGAATACTGAGCAATCCCGAAGTTTTACACGGACAGCATGCGGTGAAAACCCAAGAAGGGTGACTTTTGCAGAACGTTAGATTCAAACAAGCGGATAGTTATCCACTCTGATTCCATTCATCTTTTCTTGCCAACAACAGCACAGAAATCAAACCATTTACTACGGCTTTCTATTGCTCAATACGTAGTGTAAGGAGCCACTTTCTATATTCTTGTCAGTGATAGACGAAGACCCAAGAGGTGATAATATTGGATAGGTTAATTTTCGATAATAAATTTTTTGCAAGAAGTATGTATGGCGGGTTTTGTGAACTACATTGTAACAAAATAAGTTCTCCAGGTGAACCTGATGGCCAGTAACTTCACACCTGATGGAAGCTGGCAGGGTTGATCAAAGAACACATCAGATAATGAAAATACGTTGTATTAGTTACTGCATCATGTGAACAGTTGAGTCTGCTTTTTACGTTTGAATAGAATAAGCAACGATGGATTTGTTTGCAACCGTGGATACTTCCCAAACGTCACTCATGAAAATACTAACAGATGCTTACGGATTGCAATAAAACTCGACGTTTCCAGTTTTTTGACTAGTTTTTTGGTTAGTCAAAGCATCAACCAGTGCTCTCGGAGCATACCATAATCTTAACCTTAAGTAAGTAGTTCCTAGCACCATACAATTACCCATTGGTAATATGAAAACTATCGGAGCAACACCCGCTGTTTATCAAACCCTGTAATCAAAATTAGTATGTACTCTATGAAGACTCGGTCCAATCTTCTGAAGCACAGTCTAACGAACAGCCTATAGGTCTTGACTGGTTATATAGACTCGGGAGACTCTGAACGAAGTGAACACTGTATGTGAAACGTGTCTAATCTCGTATTAACACATTGCGATTAGACTCCAACTCATGCAGACTGAATGATATCAACACACTCATGGAATCGATTTATCAACACTTCTCATGAACGCCGAGTAGTAACCTAAGAATCGGTCTGTTTTATAATATGCAGACAATGAAAAGTTCACTGGGCCTAACTGAGACCTTCTGACCGAGTGTTACAAAATGTTTTCTAACCGGACGGTAGGCTTGACACACTAGGTGGTAGATCACATTTTTCAGCCGGGCAAGATTATTCACATTCCGGTCTTAACAGTCTACAATGTCCCACTTAGTCATACTGTTGTGACCGCAAATGACACTTGGCCTGGGATTTCGTTTATTGCGCAAACGCCCGTATAGGTCATGTCAAAAATCAAATCACAAACGCGTACACTCATTTGCGCGTTAGATATGCATACAAATACATCACTGTCATTCGCCATGGTATAACTTCTGCCGTAGTGCGTACACACTATTTCGATAGTCTCTTCTTGTCCTTCGTCTTCCTGGCGTTCGCAGCTTGCCCTTTTGTTCCTGAATGTCTCCTGTGGGCAACATACTACTTGTGAGTAGTATGCTACTCACAACAGAACCGCCTGTCATACAACACTCCTCCCCCTTCTGAAGTTCCTTGGTTCCTCTGCATCTGTTGACGAATCCCCTCCGATCGACGCCGTGTTTCCCCCCGGATTATTGATTTTCTGGTTGGCCGCGCCTGCACCTCGTGCCACGTCGCTAACTCACTGGCATGCACTCGTTTCGTCTCCCCGTCCCACTTGATCGTGTATACTGGGCCTCGTCTGGAGACTACCAAATACGGACCTTTCCATTTAGGTAGAAGTTTTCTTGATCCTGGGCCGCTGGCGCCCGTGTTCCGATGATCTCGCTACTTCATTCGATCTCCTAGATTGAACATTCTAGTTTTACCGAGCGGTTGCTTTGCGGATTGCTCTCTCGTGCATGCCTGCGATGCTTTCAGATTTCGTTTGGCCCATTCTTTTTCGTCACCCAATTCTTTAGTGGAATCAGTGCACTTTGGCCACATTTCGATGTCCTGATCCACCGGAAGTCGAGGGGTTCTACCGTACATCAGTTGAAATGGAGATTTCTCCGTACACGCCTGCACAGACGCGCGGTAGGCCAATAACACCAGTGGCAACGCAGAATCCCAGTCACCCCCTTTGGCTGATAATCATTCTTTGACCGTTCGGTTGTTACGTTCAGTTAGACCGTTCGTTTGCGGGTGATATGGTGTCGTTCGGATGCGCTTGATTCCCAGTTGTTGCATGCGTGTTTGAAACTCCTCGCTTTCAAAGCATGGTCCCTGATCTGTCTAGATCGCCTTTGGTACACCGTGGTTCGCTACGATGTGCTTCATCACCATGTCTCCCACCGTAGATGCTTTCTGAT
The DNA here is from genome assembly GCA_014338405.1 of Paragonimus skrjabini miyazakii. NCBI lineage: Eukaryota > Metazoa > Platyhelminthes > Trematoda > Plagiorchiida > Troglotrematidae > Paragonimus > Paragonimus skrjabini miyazakii. The sequence continues at coordinate 68,715 of JTDE01000559.1, read as the reverse complement.
CCGGAACGCCAGTCGCTTCGATCCAACGGGTGAAGTGTTCCGTCATGACCAGAACGTACTGGTTACCGCGGGCGCTTAGTGGAAATGGGCCCATAAGATCCATTGACCAGAGTTCACCGATTTCGGAGACCTGTATTAGGTGTAAGGGCTGTTGGGCTCCCCGAGTGTCGCCTTTCAGTAACTGACACTGTTGGCATGCGAACACGTAAGCTGTCACATTCTCTTTCATCTTCGGCCAATATGCTCTTTGTTGCAGCAGATCGTATGTCCTGGTGCATCCGGTGTGTGCCATTTCATGACAGTCTGCTACCAGTTTCTTCCTCATTTGTCTCGGAATGACTACCACGCGAGAGCGCCCAACGCCACGCTTCCACGTCAATACGCCCGCACTGTTTAAGCCAACTTTTCTCCATTGTGATGCGATTATCCTCACGCTTCTTGTCAGAGCTTCAATCACCTTCCGGAGGACCTTGTCCTGACGTTGTAGATGCACTAGTGTGTGAGTCCTACTTCATTACTAAGCCGTTGATTCCAAAGGTCACTTTGAGGAGTTTGTCGTCTATCTGCGGTCGAGAAAGAAAATCCGTGACGCAGTTGCTCGAACCAGGCATATGATTGCTCGTGAAGTCATATTCCTGTAAACGCAATGCCCATCGGGCTAATTTTCCTCTCGGGTCCCTCGCAGGTGTGATCCACTCCAGGGGTTTGTGATCCGTCTCCACGTGGAACTGTTGACCCAACGGGTACGGCCTCCACTTGTCCAGTGCCCATACGATTGTCAAACATTCCTTTTCAAAGGTCGAATACTTCTGTTCCGTTGGGGTCAGAACCCTGCTGGCATATTCAATTACTCCTTCCCTTTGCTTGAGTACTGTCCCGATGCCACGGTCACTGGCATCTGCTGCTACGATGAACGTTTCTTTTGCATTCGGAAGTTTCAGAGTTAGTTGTTGCTCGTTCATCGCTTGTTGCACTCGCGTGAACGCCCTCCGGGCATCATCGGTCCATTCAAATTTCCTGTCTTTCCGAAGGAGTTCATACAATGGTGATATAATGAAGTGAAAATATTTCACGAACCGACTGTAGTACCCTGCTCGACCCAAAAATTGTCTCAGCGTTTGTTTAGAATTCGGAGCCACAACCTCTCTAAATGTCAATATTTTCTCTGGTAAAGGCCTGATTTCACCTTGACCCACTTTGTGTCCCAGTAACACCACCGATGACCGTCCGAGTTGCGACTTTTCGGCATTGATCCGGAGTCCTGAGTTTTTAATGCGATTTAAGACAGCATCTATGTGGGCGGCATGTTCCGATTCCGTGTTACTGTATATTACGATATCATCTCCATATACCGCCACATTATTCAGTCGCTTTACCAACTGAACCATCAGGCGTCGAAATGTGAACGGTGCTCCGGATAGG
>JTDE01000558.1:199069-220970 GCA_014338405.1 Paragonimus skrjabini miyazakii | reverse complement strand
GGGAAACAATGCATACCGCTTTCTACGTCGGCTTCGAGACGATCTGCTACTACCACCCGCATCCCTAGAGGAACTAGGACCGTTTTCGTCCCCATCGCGTGGTGAATTGGCCGAAACAGACCTCGAACGGGACCGGGATGTGCGGGACCGGGAGCGAGATCGTGAACGAGATTGTGGGCTGCACGATCGTGATCGAGAACGACTGGCAGAGCGGGAGCGCGAACCGACTGAGTCAGATCGAGACCTGGACCGCGATTCTGACCTAGATAACGACAGGAAGGCAATCAATCAATTAATCGGCTGGATAAGGTAAGATCCACGTCGCTATCGACAACCTGGAACGATATGCACAGCTTGTTGACCTATGAAAAAGACTGTTACGCCAAACTTGACAAATAAAAACCGGTGTTGTACAGAGAAAGGTTAGCATATGAATCGATGCACCTAAAAGGTAATGTTGAAAATCAGCATACTAATACGATACTGAACATCCAATATCAAAAACGCACCTGAGTATCCAGCAGTCTACTCTCGTCTAACTATCACTCATTGTTTCTTTAAAATGACGACGCGTAAGAGTAGCAAGATAACGAGGGAAAACACGAGAAACGGATAGGTGAGATTCACCAATAAAGTAATGATCATTTCCATCGATACTCGCGCAGAAATACAAAAAACTTTCATCTACGGAATCGAATATACGTCTGTTATTTTCCATTTCTACATCAGTAACAAAAGCCAGGTATCAAAGTCTTACCGTTCATAGAAAGAAAAACCCAGTCTTTTAGGTAGCAGTGTTATCGATTTCAACGGAAACCTCAAACAGGAGTTTCGAAGAAATATTCGGAATTCCGCTGCTTCCTTAGCCCATTTCTCGGATGGTGTAGATTTTTAAAAAATGCCACCGATTACAGAGACCCACTACCAATGTTTAAATAATGTATGAGGCTCTTGCTGCCAAAATATCGTTCCGTTTCAGTCTGAACATTTTCATTAATAAATCTAGGCTGTGTGACTTGATCAGATGCACTGATACCAAGTATACTGTCAAACAGTTTAATGGATTTATAGAAATATGACACGGTATCTACCAGAATAGCCACGAAATGGGGATAACAAATATCAGCGTAGTATAACTGTTAACCGTCGTTGCGGAATTAAGGTTTTTCAAAATCTCACAGCATCATGAAGGGTTACTTCTACTGATTTGTCTGAAGGGTCTAAATTAATCCATCACAGTAGGAGAATATGCCTATAGTAACTCGGAACGCGCGAATTCCACTAACACTGAGTGAAAATAGCAGTGGTATAGTAGTAAACGGAGGAAATTCAACGAAAAAATTATTTGCTCATATTATCCACTTACGGCTGATGACGTCATCGAGAAATGACATAACCTTCGACCTCCTTTTTTTATCGATATCTACAAATCGTCCTTCGAAAACCCCGATAGACATTTACGGCGAAAACGACGATGACACACACGGTTTACGGGGCCGTGAGGGCACACCTGCAAGTGTTACGGCAGAACGAGGGAGCTACTTCGGTTACAGATGGATATTCAACACTAAGACGCCTACATCCAGTCAACAAACAACCGAGCTATAAGTGTAGTAGCATTTGTTCGACAGAGATAACCCAACGGACATCAAAAAAACAAGCATACCTAGAATGTGATCCAGACCGACGGGAATCGAGTCGGCTACGCGAAACCGAAGAGGCACCTCCGGGGCCAACTGGAGAACGCTGAATAAGACCATGTGGCATATTGGGTGGTGGTTGAGACATACTCGGGGGCGGAAATTGCAAGAAGCTCGTCCCTGGAAAACCAGGTGGAGCTGCCCCACTACCCGGTATTATTGGTGGTTGTCGTGGTGGTGGAACAGCAATTCCACTTGGACCTGTGGGTGGACCAACAGCCTTGTAACCAGGATAATTGTGAGTCAATTGACCCTGCATGCAGTGCATCGGTGGAGGAGCACAAGTTAATGCCTCCGCGCCTGTCCGAACACCTTGACCGATGGCGGAAGATGGATAGGCAGTAATATGCGCTAGATGAAAGGCAACCGGACGAGAACTGTTGTGAGACATGTCCCGAGCAAATGGTTTCATGTGCTCCGAATCGGCATCCAACAGGCCACTCGTGGCAGAATCCGGTGGAGATTCGTCTCCAGACGGACTGGCAGCGCCACTGCCGCCACTGTGCTTGCGACGTCGACAGCGAGAGTGCTATGACGGAATGGTAAACCAATTTGTAGAACAACACTAAGTGATAAAAGACATTAGTTCAAGATAATACACTACGACAGTAAAACAGAAACGATGAAAGGGAACTCAGTTTTCAGGTAAATGGGAGGAGAGCTCAATGCTACCAAGCGCATCCACATACCACCGGTCAGTAAAGAACCATCACGTATGCCACCTGAGTAATAAGCAGGGTTGGTCAACGAATAGCGAGCGAACAACGTGCAACAGGACGTGGGATTGTTGGATTACTGTCAGGCTCTTCAAAACCCTTAAAAGTACTAGCACAGGGTGTTACATAGAAAGGTGTACCTACGTAAACAGGAATGTACGGACCGTGTCATTGTTCACAATGCAGATAAGTGTCCTCTGGTAATCAATAGGCAAGTAAAAGGTGTCCTGTACGTAAGGTTATTTAGCCCAGGATTTTGATAGGATCCAGATGTATATTCTTGGAAGTGATACCCAGAACGTATATAACTAACACTAGCTCAGGAACATGTTACTGCTAGTTTCATGCTGAGTATAACCGTGTTTGTACCAGCGCTAAGCCAAATGCTATGTAATATACGTCAGAATATAACCGCTGAGACGGAAGTAAAAATGTGACGAACGATTGTCACCGATAAGTTTTCCCAAAATTCGCCAATACCATTCAGGTATCATCATGATACATCATGAGACGAAACGCGAAATCTATAACACAGCTGTTAGAATGAAACGTCCTGGGCGATTATAAGAATCCGATTGCATAACCTAGCATGTGTTCCACATTAATGCTGTTCTTGTAACTTCTGTTATCACAGATCAACCGTGATCACTATGAACGGACACAAACATTTGAGCACGATAACATAGTGAATCGACAGTCTACTTTTAGACAAGTATTAACCAATGATGAAAACCACAGTGATCATTCGTGATGTCGTATTCTAGCGAACACTTCTTAGATCCTATGCAACCTCTCACAACAAGGTTTACATCGAAAACAATTATTTGTCGTATGAGATAACTATGTATGCACACGATACTTCCCAGTTAACTTACGACCTCAAGGGATAGTCAAATACCGATGAATTAAACGAATTCCCAATTAACAGGAATTCATTTGCCATCTAGCTTTACTGGCACATTAACGATAGATGTTAACACAAGTACGATTGACGTGGGGTTGTCATTCTCTTATTCATGACGGTCATGAGTCTGAAGAAACGAAACGGTGGCTCGATCCGTCGGCCACTTCAGCAGTAATGTGAAACATTCCAACAAAAGAAAAAATATCGAAAAGGACGAAAGTGGACAAAATAAAGTCAAATGAAATTATAAACCGATTAGTCAGGAATTTACTTGATTTAATTTGGACATCATTCAGATCTGATCGCAGCCCGTGCATTCAGATACTATCCAACCATCAACTTTCGAAAATAAACAACAAATACCAGGTTCGCCCTTGTTAGAGTTCGTCAGTAGTGCACATCATTGTCTAGTGCCTCTTTCCGAAAAAGGTTGGATGAAAAGTTCAGCTGAATGTGAAGCCCGCGATCCAATGTGTGATGTTCAGTATGAAATTAGAAACGTTGTGGACGCAGCCACGCCACTGACTGTTGTACGCTATTACTTCGGATAGCGTTTCTGGCCATGAAGTTAAGTGACCACGATTTTTCCAACCAGGCGAGTGGCACCTACACATTTTCGTGACCACATCATTAAATGACCACCCGTGGCTTTACCCAACTGTTGGTGGCCACCAAAAATAATGCCGGTGAGGCGAACGCTCTGTCAATGTGTGGAGGCTGAGCAGCTGTATCGATTGATCAATCGACTGACCGTTTATTTCGAGTTTTCCTGAATACGCGCTGGCAAACAGTCCAGTTTCCCATAAGATCACTTAGCTTCCTGCGCGCTAACCGCTGAGGAAAACAACACCTATTCTGTCGATAACTTTGCTGCAAACAGATAGCGTTCCCGAACCAGAGACGACCGGAAAATTGTCCAGCATCACATATGACGGGTAGATGCAAGTGTAACATCTACTTCGAATACTGCGGCTGATATCAATGCTATTACAGGTAGATGAGATGGTACGGTATGATGACGATGAAACGGTTCATAAGCCCAAGCTGCCTGTCTGCAACAAAAAGTGGCAGTGGTATACTCGGTCTTGAAATAGTGCTGTGTGCTTTGGAGGCGCGAAGCGCAATTCACAAAATCTAGTCCGGTGATTCGTCCTGTTTCGGCCTTTAGCAGCGGGGCTAAACAGAACAGTGTTATCTGTAGCTCCAATTGATTAACTTGGTATCGGAAACAAACTGAACGTTGATCTCAATAGATCTGTCTATCGCGTCTTCTAGATTGTCGTCCGTGACTAAACAGAACAGAAAAGAGGACTTGACCCTGTTTACTACATTAACAGTACTTGGCTAATAGGTGAACAATCAATGCGAATAGTAAAATGTAACCACGGTGTAACGCCAGAAATGTGAAAGTTGGTCATCACTAAACAACCATCATCTTACATTAACTGTCTCGCACATTACAGTAATTATGCAACCGATTACGTAACCAATTATGTAAACGAGAGTCACTGATGCACACCTCACTTCCACCATCGGTGTTTGAATTCTTCTGTTTTTCGATGAAATCACGAGCCTTCTCCTTTTTGCTGTAGAATTCGTATAAGCCCAGACGCTCCCAACCTTCGCCATCTCGAGTACGATCATGACTCGGAGGCATGTAGAAATTATCAATAGCTGTGAGCAGACGTTCTGTAGGTGGTTTTGCAGGGAGCAGACGCAACTTGGTGCTATCTAAAGGCGTATATTCAAAATCACACAGCCGAATTAATGGATGCATAAGACCGGCAGGCAATTCCCACGGTGGACACTTAGGTACCGGATCGAATGGTTCCGTGGGCATTTCCGGATTCACAGAGGACTCCGAATCGCTTTTGCCTGTCCCACCGTAATCACTTGTGCCATGTGAGCCACGCTGACGAGACCGAGGCTCATCGAAATCGTCACGAGATGTATCGTTTCGTGAGGAGGACGAAGAGAATCGCGAAGGACGGTTTGAAGAACGATGATGATATGACCGATCACTACGGTTGTCAGCACGCCCACGATCATCATAACGGCAATAATTGTCGTATTGGTTGTCGTACCCTAGCAAAATAAACCAATAAATAAAGACGCTGATGAGGTTATAAGGTAGGTGGACAAAAAATAACGCAAGTCGATAGTTACATGCTTGAACTAAAGCAAAGCCCTCCTTAACTGGATTGGACAATCTACTTATAGAAATTTCAAACATCCTCATTGAGCATCACCAATGTAAAAAGGATAGTGGATGCTTCCGTGTGAGACCGTTACCAGCTGTCTAAAAAACGATCACACTGCATAGTACGAATTAATTTTTGTAATTGTGTACGAAAATGTCTGTGGTCAGGTGCACGTATCAAACTGCATTAGCCGGTTAGCCATGAGGCCACAAGGTGTACTATGAATGCACCTGTTCAACCTTGCAAGGTTAAACAATTAGGATGAGCAACTGCAGCAATAACCCATCGATCGTCACAACGTGCATTCGGTACCGAGCCTCTGGCTCACTGGTGTGGGATTAAAACTGATCAGTCGGTAATTCTTGATGAAGAAAAAGGAAGGCAGCAGCCAGTAGATCAGGTCGTCTTCGAACCGACACTTCATGACCTACTAAGCCATTAAGCTGGGGGTTGGGGGAAGTGATGACCAATCGGGTTCAGTGGCGTGAATGGAAAGACTGGTTGACTGAAGCAAGAATGATAATGAAAAGAGGCGGGGAAAACCACAAGTTGTCTTAAAGATTTCGTAGTTGGTGGTCCTCGTATCGTGAGGTTCCACATTCATCCAACGTTTTTACACTCGCAAAAGGCAACGTTCTCATCTTCATCGATCACCACGCATTTCACTTCCGGTTGCTATGGAGCCAACACCACTCTATTCAAGATGGTCCATCAAGGTTTAGGCGGTCTGTCTCTGACGGCCATTTGGAAAAATGGGTTGAGCCAATGGAAGAACGACACAACCCGTTTTTAATGTATAATTCCCACCATGGACACAATCAAAGTCTAATCATCCCGCTAGCTTTTAGGACCTTCCTAGGGTTCCGCAAATAAAGCCCTGCAAAGCTAATGACACATGGACAGAAAACATGTCAGAATAAAAGAATATGATGACGAAGAATCGCGTTAGGCACTGAAGCGTTAAGACTCGTCGTCTGAGAGCACGTTGGCCAGATGGTGATTCCAATATACACGGAGAGTTGAGCACTTGAAACATGACTACCACCATCCAAATAAGTTCGCAGACCTAAAATAATGAGTGTTTCTAACATCAATTTCTCCTGAATTCCTCTTAAACTTCGGTAACCCAAGTCGTTCAACTGATTTATCAACTTCTTAATGCACAAGAACAAAAATGCAAACTGGTCTTCGACGCATGTGTGGTCACCTTTCATTGCAGATAGCACAAACAGTTTGGGCCTAGACACCCGTGGTTCCGTCTGCACAGTACAGGGCGGAACAAGAACTAGTCTGCTAGCGGTACTTACTGAATCACTCATGGCTATCACTGGAGATGTGAACGAGATAAAGTCCTTTGCGGTTAGAGCTTACAAGAAAATAAACAGAGCACACCGCCGAGTTAGTTATGGGAAAAGATCACGAGTCCTTGAAATGTCATGCCGTTTAACTGACTGGAAAAACACGTCACCATTACAATGTCAAGCAGTGACTCACCTCTATCATAACGCCTGCCATAATCGAGATCATTGTCTTCCCCTTCCACGTAAACGTTACTATCTGCAGATTCTCTACGACCCCCAGGAGGACCATATCCATGTGGAGGGTGGAAATTTGGCCCGCCCATTTGAAAATGAGGTGGACCCCAGTTGGGAGGCGGACCACGACCATCACCAGACCAACCCCCACCTCCAGCAGCTGGATGGGGAGGGTAACCTGGACCACCACCACGTGGATGTTGCATAGCAGGAGGCCCAAAATAACCCCCATGGTGCATTCTTCGTGGGGGTTCGCCTAACTCACCATCGAAAGGTGGCATCGGATGGGCGTCCATGGGACCCCACGCTCCATAACCGGGACCACCACCAGTCTGACAAGAGAGATAAAGGTAAATATAACGGATAATCACCAGCAATACAGAGAACAGAATTTGGCCTCATATCATAAATCGCCTTATATGTGAGTGCAAAAACGGTACTTTTCTGACAGTACAAATTGAATAAGCTAATCTAGCAGTGTTCGAAGTCTAACCACACACTGTTCTGCTGCAAAACCCTGTGAATCTTTGTTACGGTATTGTCAGACTGAAGCAGGAGATACTTTGTCGATCAAATGCCAAGGTGTGTACCAAGAACACCGAACATACCCAGCTTCGGTGACCAAAACACTCTGTTAGAATAGTTCTCCGTGTCAAAAAACGTCTCTGAAAAATGCATCAAAACAATGTTTAGCTAGATGGCCCATTCTGTAACGTCAACTAGATTTCTGGCTTTTAAACCGTACGAAGTTTGCCGTTACGTGATATACTAGGTCATATATAGGTCGGATATGATCAAACAGCCTAGACCCAGAAGTAACCCTCTCGGTAAGAAACGAACGAACCCGTAATCGAGCTATTGCACATTCTATCCCAAGTTGCTAAATACATGAAGGAGCAATCGAGATAATCAGAAACGGAACTCACCACCGAGAGTGTGACAGTCCACGTCCACATCGGTGTCACCGAAGCACTCGCAGCCCAAGACACTAACAATCTTTGGTAAATCTCCAACTTACAAACCACCAATTTCATTGCCGAGTAACATACAAGACCGAACATGGACCGAGTACTAACAGGCTGCCCTAGTCCAATCCAGCTCGAAACTATGACCGTGTGACTGGTAGTCAGGTGACACTACCGATTCGTAACCACAATCTCTAGTGGGTCTGAAGCAATGGTGCAGAGGCAGGGTGAAGTTCTGCGGCCAACCACAAACCAAACGAGTCAACCGAAAGAGGCGCACCGGTACCGCTGTCATACGCACAGCTGTTGAAGGTATGAGATGGGATTTTCCGTTTTGCATACCTGCACATATCTACACAGCCAGCAGAGATCAGCCCTTCCGGTCTACTGCGATTCAATGTCACACTCAAGTCTAATCAACTGGAGAAATTTGTCAATGAATAATAATGTCCCATTTTCATCACTAATGGAACATATACATTCTCGGAGTCATATTGCATGGAAGCGGGCAATGGACGGTCATTAGAAGTAAGATTTGGGCCAGTCCTGTAAGAGAACTATTGGATCGTCACCTTGGTTGCACGCTCACCTGCTTGACCCAAAACCGAGAAATCAGAGGAGACGCGACTGCACTGTGTATTGGACAAGCCAGACTAGACGAGACTAAGCCACAGAGGCTCTAAATTTATAGGACAAGACGATTACCATAGATGGCCGACAGACAGAGCGAATCAAATTAAACAGCCATATACGGCAGTCAGGGAGTCAGAACAAATCACGTTACAAAGGGCGTCAGAAGGCAACGCAAGAAAAAACACTGTCCAGGTAGCGCATAGGCGTTCGATCGCACATCTGCTATCTGATTGGCTGAGTGGGACCATACCACCACCCACGATCATGCCATCCGAGCTGGGCCGGCCGATCAATATGGCGTGAGGCGTCCTGGCTGTCTCGTTAGGAGATGGGCCTCGTAACAAGAACAAATCCAAGAATATAAAAAAGCTTGTGAAATATGGCCAGCAATAAATACACCAACACAGCTGTCTACTTCGTTAGTCAAGAAAACAAGGAATATTCGTGTAAGTATCTAACTCACTAGCACTTGCTGTGACGGATCGGATGGATCGAACGGACCAGTGTCGTGGTCGGAGTGTGACGGTCGTGCAAGCTGGCGACGAACGTGCTCAGTGAATTCTTTGTGCTGTTGTTCCAGCTTCGAATACTCTGAGTCTATATCTTGTTTTATGGCATCTATGGCAGCTTTGTGACGCTAAACAAGAAGATAATTTGAAAACAGACAACGAGTTAATCAGAGATATCGTGTGAGGGTTTCGAAAAGTTAATAATTCATATGGTACACCTTCTGATCTGATGCACGCAAGGTCGAAAACAACGAGCCAATGCTATCTAGTATTCTGTACTGAAGTAAGAAGATTGATAGCATGGACCCCATGAAACTGAAAACGAGTAATTCAAAAATAAGTTTTCAGTGTTCCAGTAGGGCTATGGATTTTGTTTCCAATAACTAAAACGATATTCAAAATGATAGGGATGAAACGAAAGGGAAAAGTTACGCTCAAAGATGACCATTTGAGCGATAATGTTACAATATGTTTTAAATTTTCCATCGTTTATACCACAAGGCGGTAACCGACATGCGACACACATTGGATCACGTATGTGAAGATAATGCTACACTGTTCAAACGATGTGCATGTGGTAATTAGGGTCGTTACCAGTTGGCTAATTTGCTTTCATGCACAGCAGGTGTTTGAAACTGGGTCATCAATGAAAACACAAACCACTATTTACGTTCAAATATCAACTAACAAACAACTACAACATATTAATGTCAACAATCTCAAAAAAATTATATTTGAACTAGCCTTTCTCTGATCCTCCTTCCATTCGGATAAAAACTCATCCATTTTTTGAGGTTTCATTTGTTCCAAAACAGACGGTGGAAGATATCCATTAGAATCCCAAATGTCCAACACGCGATTGAGCTTTGCCTTTTTATCCTCATCTGCCAATTCGGAAGCCAGACAGAACAATAGCGGAACGACACGCTGAAGGGAGTCCTGAGACAAAATTCGAGAAAAGTTTTGAAAGTAATAAGAAACAGAGGGTAAGCGAAGTACTCAGTAAAAATGAACAGTTATTGCAACGAGATGGTACATAGCAAAATAGAATAACGGTCAACGCAAGTTGATCAATGACACATTATACATAAATGAGTGAAACAACTGGAAGAAAAAGTAGATGTGTGAACTACGATGACAAAGTCAGCCTGAAATAATCCGGTAGATATACAGGAACGTTAACTTTGTTTTTTCTCATTAAGTTTGTGCCCGCAGTTAAGAATTTGAAAACGGCAAGTTGGTCAGACCTACTGGGACGCCAAATACATGACAGGAGCCAACCAGTTAACCTCAAGAGTGACAACCAAAGGTCAATTCCCAAAGTGGACGAAGATACAGAAGTCAGGAACCGGGGGTGTCACGCTGTTCATTCTTCACAGCAGCTAACACCGAACTACAAGCACCTATGGCATCCGTGTGACATTGAAGAGCAAACTGCATCAAACAGCAAGTTGCATAACGTGACCGCGTGTATGGTACAGCTCTACGGGTGCAAAATCTAGATGTTTCGTGCCAATCACGACAATCGTTACCTGTGCAGCACTGCCGTATGTGATGGCCTCAACATACGAGGTTCGGCGACGTGCGTGGAGAACAGATGGCCTCTTTTATAGGGGATATTCTCACTTTAACGGTTAAGGTGACAGGTTTTGTGCATACCTACTCGGCGCCTGTCAAACAGTGCACGCTGGGAGCGGCTGTTTAAAACAACACAACGAATAGACTAAGATTTGAAGTAACCGGTTGATGAAATTGGCATGGGTTTATCACTTCCGTTGGCTCTGGCCAATTTTGAAGCTAGAGATCAAAAATGGTTGACTATGATTAGCTAGAGATATTGAAGAACATGGTTAAAAGTTGAAGTCAGTTAAAGGAATACTGTTATGTTTCCTGTCGTCACCTAATTTTATCATCACTATATACATACGACTTTTTAAAGAACAAATAAAGAAAAACAAGCCATAATCAACTGGTAAAACCACATTTAGAAAAAAAAGTATGAAGGGCGAAACAAACAGAACGGGATATTTTTGTTCACGGTGGTTATTTCATACCTCTTTCTACGACCCCCGCTTTATACAACACAGTATTTTCCACTACCTGGTTCTAAACTGGTAGACAGCCTGGCTCCATGCTCAAGCACAGAAGTGATGGCAACTGGACACATGAAAGAGGAGTCATAACAGCATAGCAAGAAATAGAAAAACTAAAGTTGTAAACCAAGCGAAAGGGATAGATCCAGTCCGAAATAATTTCAACGTTGCCGTGAATCCCCTTGGAAAACAGAAAACGGATTTTGAATGCACCGCAGACCATAGTTCTAACAGCTTCAGCAGGCAGCTTCAAAACACGTAGAACAGCACGATTATCGGCCGGATCAACACTGACCGATTTTATTGGACGTTTAGCGATCAACAAGGTAGATGTTCGGCTACAAGGCGAGAAGTTTGTTTAACTAACCATTTGGACATTAGAGTGATCGCATTCTTCGGTTTTCCCAAGTAGCTATCAACATAGCCCCAGCTGGGGAATACAGAGAAAACCAGAGAAGATTAGGATTGCCATTTTGATAGCTTGCACAGGCATCGATTGTGTAAAAGTCAGTAGTCGTAATGATGCAACGCGGGATGCTCAGTTAATCGTTGAGTTGATTCTGCGATGAACCTGATCGCAAACAGCAGCGCTCCTGCACAGTAACTACACACATGAATTTCATATTTACATAAGTACAGAGAGCTGACTACCGTTATATTCACCAAAGTTGATGTTTTTGAGGGTAGTCCGAGCTTCGCGAGTTTCACACAAGGTTACCTGACTAGTTCAATGAAAGTGCTTAGACTAGCATTGTTTATATGCTGGCTTCGAGGCCACATCTACCAAAACCAAATGAAGCTTTACTACAGCACAATTTGTGCACTCAGACACCTCACTGGGACTGCCTTAGTTTTGCGGAATTCCAATTACGTGATTCAGAACTCGAGTGCGCCGCAGAATTTGCCACGTTACTTTTTCTACGCGGTCGACACAACACGCTTGTAGATGAAAACAGAATGGATTGTCCCATGATTTTCGTCTTTCGACTTTTATGTCCAACACACGCGCAATACTCGTGCCTACTACCACGTGACTTGGCACGACACCCACCGGTTACGTAACTTCAAGCCAACTAAATGTAACCGCGACCAATCCGTGCCCGAATCAAAGATCTCGAACTCGACGGTCTATTGCGTAATCACTAAACTGTACTCAGCTCCCAGTCATATAGGTTAACTATAAGCTGTAGGCGTCGAAAGTTACAACTAACCGTTAGGCATTGAAGTAAAAGATAAACGGAAGCAGAAAAACAAGGCCGGTCATAGACAAGCTGGAAGAACTACAGGAAGGTGACTGGGCAAAAACTCACTTGTAAATGTGTGGAAGCGCCGCGACGTTTGAAGTGATGTAACAGGTCATTCACCAAGTAGACAAGATGAAGTCGCAAATCAAACGAAACATTATGCCCAGCAGCGCGTGCGAGCAGATAGTCGGTGACCAGTTCGGCCAATTCCTGACTTTCGGATCCGCGTTCAATGACCCACGTTTTACCTTTGGAAATGTTCTCTTTTGTACAGGATTCTATCAAAGGCTGAATAACCTGAAGAATAAAAAAACTCGGGATCAACTGAAGGAATTAAAAAATAATGATAAAAGCGCGGATACCTCATAGTTTTGCTAAACTTGGGCAGACAACGTACCAACACAGTTGATTTTAAACTGCGGCTACTACAGTAAATTGAGAGAAATTTGGAACTACTGAGAACATAAGACCAGAAGAAACTGAGAAACAAAACGGACACCACAAACAACGCAAGCCATAATCGTTCACAAGTTTGGCAAGAAAGGGTATATAGAGTGGGCAGAAAAATACTTACCTCATTCATCTGATCAATGGACAAGTTGTACTGTGAACCACGATCTTTGACGGAATCCATCAGAGAGCGATCGAGTAATTCGTCAATTTCTGAGGCCTGACGAGCCATTAGTACTTCATGTTGTGCCTTTAGATTTTTCTCACTTTGTTCAATATCCGTTTCATTCAAATCCGGTGCGCCTCCAGAAGGACCGTAATTTCCCGGTGGTTGGTAATCATTGAAATTATCATTAGGATATGAAAATCCGGGTGACTGAAATGGCATGCGTGCTGTATCCGGACCTGGGTAGCCAAAAGATGGTTGTATACCGTAATCACGACCACGAAAGCTATCGCCTATAGCCATGCCATGCGGCGGTGGGCCGTAGCCAGGTGGGACAGGTGGCATTCCCGAACCACCTTGGTAAGGAGGGCCACCGGCGGACCACGCAGGTGGTGGGAACCAGGAACCATCCGATCGATTGCCCCAACCACATTGGTTTGGCATAGGGTAACGCTGTCCATATTCCCTAGGCCCACCAAACTGTTCCCAGTGGGGATCACCCTGTTCAGAGCGGGCCCCACCCCACTGATTGCCAAAACCGAAGTGCTAACGATAAAAATATGAAAACGTGCATGAACGTAAAAGTAGACGACTAACTCAAAGACAACAGATATGGAAGAAATGGCAAAAGGTGACAACAGGTGATGCTGACCGAATTCACAGATTTAAAATGAAAAGATGGACGGAGCGACATAACCATTAAAGTCGCCTCGCCAAAATTAATGAACTTAATTGCAAGTTAATGCGCCGAGCGTTAGCTAATGAGACCATCAACAGTTGAGGAAAACCAGATGGTGGTCAAGCAAAGACGCGACCACAAAACAAAAGGATTTTGACCATTCTGTTGAGTAAAGTAGGTAAGGGATGCCTACCCAGTTGGAGCCCCATGTTCACTCAAAGTACTGACTAGAAACGCTGTTAGAAAAAGCGATGTGCCAAAGGCCGCGGCGTGCTTGTACCCAAAACGCTCTTCTCTGGTCTTGTTTTAATTCATTTTCATGCCTATGATATTCCGCACCGTTGTTACCATGAGCAGCGATCTGAACCATGACATCTTCTGGTCAAGTTCGCGACGGTTACGAGATGAATGAATGAATGGAGTGGAGTCGAGAAGAGTGCGCCGATAAACTCAAAGTTGCAGATGGGTATGCGTCATCTTGAATACGCCAGAGTGTGTTTAAACATCCTTGAAGCATTAAGGATGTACTACTCGCTATATAATGTTGAGAAGTCTGTCTGCCACAGACGTTCACAATGTACTGTTGCAAAGAAGTGAAGCAAAGATTGACCGACGGCACGGCGGAAATATATGGTGGTATATGACAACAGATTAAGTTCATTTACGCCATCACATCTATTCAGATTAAGTTTCTGGCGTCACAACAAACGAAAAAGTGCACTAGTCGTGTGGATACGGTAAGCCGCAGCTACCAAACAGAGAGGTGACTTGACCTTACTTGAACCCCTGGGTTCTGAAACTCGACTAACAAGACCGTGGAGTGAGGTGTAAAGTTTGTGATCTACTAGGAGCCAGTGAACGTGTACTTTATAGATGAAGCTGTCATTTACAAAAAGTTTTACACATTGGTTACGTCCCCATTATTAACGTCACTTGAGTAACCTGCCCCCTAGTTGCGCCCGATAGCCCTTATCGGCAACAGTGACGCATCAACGGCTGATGGTGTTCAAGTGTCGCACGACCATGGAATGAAGGACACGTTTAGAAATAAGGCAAGAAGAAGGGATGAGGCCAAAGGACCAAAAGCTTCCATGACCAAACTCCTGTATACAATATCAGGATACCCACACCTAGTAGACAAGGTTTTCACTTAATCGCCTGAGTAACCGCAGGTGCTACACAAATAACTTAGTCACGCAACAGTAACATTCACGAAAGAGAAATGGATTAGCTATCGTCTTCACTAACGCCTAAAGTCACGAGCGTCTAAAACTGGCGTACAAACAACTGTCTAACTACCGTTAGCTGTCATCACTCCATTCGCTGTCCGTTGACTTCAAACTCCATGGAAATAGGCTATGAATTGGCGAATTGCTTTGTGTAGCAAATTAGCCCACCCTTCCAGCCAAACAAAGCTTTCACAATCTCATCGCTGCCAATTTATTGAATGTGATCGAACGCCAACATTGCCGGTAGTGTTTGGAGACGGTTTACATTGCTCACCCTGAACAGCTACGTTTTATAGCTGCAAATTAACAATAATTTTGTAACTACCTTCTATACGTGACCTTTAATTTTTAGAATGATCGGTACAACGCTGCGCTTAGATGAAAAAAGTGTACATTGATCAACTGAGTCAAACTCAATATTGTGGTATGGAAAAGTGGAAAATGCAGTATATCTCGCTGCTTTGAAATTTGCGAACAGAAGTATGATCAATATATCCTAGCCAAGACAAAGCCCTGACTGCTTTTCCTGCATGTTCGCTCCTCGAACCTCAATCGGTCGACGAAGTATAGTAAACACCAGAATCCACGTTATGATGGGGTCCAACTCATTTCTTGAAAACTTTCAAAAGATCTGATTTAGTCCTTAAATATGAGAGTGATGAGAGTGATAACGGTGCACGTCTCCAATCGCCAGCAGTAATAAAAACAACTAAGTAAAAGCCATCACCAACGCCTGATCACAGTCTTTCAAGTGCCGATACGAGATCATCTGGGCCAACGGGTTTATCGTTTTTTTTTGGCCGTTGGTATGCAGCTGCGGACTTACAAGTACACATCGCGCTAAATGTACTGGTAAAGAGACGTTACTATAATCAAGTGCCGGTAATTCGCCAAAAGCAGGAAGCCAACCGAACTGTCCCTTAAAGTGCTCCCATAGACCATCTAATATTGTGGATACTCACTTATTCATTCATAAACATCCAGCAATTACCTCCGCTGCCACCTTGACATGGTGATCAGGCTTACGCTCTGCGGTGATCGGAAAGTGCTACGACGCCTACGACTTCGTTACTTCTAAGTAAAAGCATGTCAGACAGGTCTAAAGGGGAATAGTCAGACGGAAAGTGGTTACACTCATAGACACTAACGACCGCATAAGAGTGCTTGGGTAATAAGATACGACTTATGGTGTCGTTCGGATGCGCCTGCTTTCCGGTTGTTGCATGCGTGTTCGAAACTCCTCGCTTTAAAATCATGGTTCCTGATCTGCAAAGCTCGCGTTTGGTACACCGTGGGTTGCTACGATGTGCTTCATCACCATGTCTCCCACCGTAGATGCTTTTTGACCCGGAACGTCAGTCGCTTCGATCCAGCGGGTAAAGTGTTCTGTCCTGACCAGAACGTACTGGTTACCGCGGGCACTCAGTGGAAATGGACAAATAAGATCCATCGACCAGAGTTCACTGATTTCGGAGACTGGTATTGGGTGTAAGGGGTGTTGGGCTCCTCGACTGTCGCCTTTCAGTAACTGACACTGTTGGCATGCAAGCGAGTAAGCTGTCACATCCTCTTTCATCTTTGGCCAATATGCTTTTTGTTGCGGCAGATCGTACGTCTTAGTGCATTCGGTGTGTGCCATTTCATGGCAGTTTGCTGCCAGTTTCCTCCTCAAGTGTCTAGGGATGACTACCACGCAAAAGCGCCCAACGCAACGCTGTCGCATCAATACGCTCGCACTGTTTAGGCCGACTCTTCTCCATTGGCAAGCGATTATTTTGAGCTCTTCATCCTTAGTATTCGTTGGGATCATCACACCTCTTGACAGAGCTTTAATCACCTTCCGGAGGACCTTGTCCTGACGTTATGGATGTACTAGTGTTTGTGGGTCCAGCTCAATTACTAAGCCGTTGATTCCAAAGGTCAATTTGGAGAGTTCTTCGTCTATCTGCGATCGAGAAAGAAAATAAGCAAAGCAATTGCTCGAACCAGACACATGCTGCATCGTGAAGTCAAATTCCTGTAAACGCAATGCCCATCGGGCTAATTTACCTCTCGGGTCCCTTGCAGTCCTGATACACTCTAAAGATATGTGATCCGTCTCCATGTGGAACCGTTGACCCAACAAGTATGGCCTTCACTTGTCCAGTGCCCAGACGATTACCAACCATTCCTTATCAATGATCGAATACCTCTGCTCCGTTGGGGTCAGGATCCTGAAGCCATATTCGATTACTTCTTCTCTTTGCTTGAGTACTGCCCCGATGCCGCGGTCACTGGCATCTGCTGCTACGACGAACGTTTCTTTTGTATTCGGAAGTTTCAGCGTCAGTTGTTGCCCGTTCACCGCTTGTTGTACTCGCGTCAACGCCCTCTGGGCATCGTCGGTCCATTCAAATTGCTTGTCTTTTCGAATGAGTTCGTACAATGGTGATGCAATGGAGTGAACCGACTGTAGTACCCTGACAGACCCAGAAATTGTCTCAGCGTGCGCCAATAATTCGGGACCACGGCCTTTCTAACTGTTAATACTTTCTCCCACAAGGACTTGATTTCACCTTGACCCACCTTGTGTCCCAGCAACACCGCTGATGATCGTCCGAGTTGTGACTTATCGACATTAATCTGCAGTCCTGCGTTCTTAATTCGATTCAAGACAGCATCCATATGAGCAAAATGTTCCGAATCCGCGTTACTATATATAACAATATCATTTCCATACACCGCCACATTATCCAGTCATTTTGCCAGCTGAACCATCAGGCGTCGAAATGTGAACGGACAGGTCAAACGGAATGTGTTTGAATTGGTATAGTTTTTCGCCCACCGTGAATGCTGTTTTCTCACGATCCGTGGGTTTGATTGGTACCTGCAAGTATCCGGAACGTAAGTCCAATACTGTGAACAGTTTCGCCTGTTACAGCTTGTCAAAAATATCAGCGACGGACGGTATTGGCACGACTGTGTTCTGTGTTACCTCATTCAGCCGTCTAAAATCCACACTGAAGCGATAATTCCCATTGGACTTCTTCACCAGGAGAACAGGCGAGTTGTACGGACTGTAGGCTTCTTCGATAACATCCTCATCCAGCATGTTCTGTGTTTGCCTTTTTAATTCCTCCTCAAGATGAACCGGTAACCTACGGGGTCCGAGAGGTCGAAATGTTCCAGTTGTTGGTATTTCATGTGCAATCCGGTTGCAGAATCCGTACGGATCAACGTAGTTCGTAAATACCGCCGCGTATTTCTCGACTGTGGATTGGAGCAAGGGGGCTGTGCAAATGGGGGTTTTAGCCGTGCGTACCTGGATGATGTTATCCTGTTGCTGTCTTGTGAGTGTCAGAGAACCATACCGGGTTGACAACCTTTTGAGTTAATCACAGGACCTGTTGCAGCGCGAAAATCGCTTCCAAGGATCGTTTGTCTGGTTTCTGGGGACACAATAAAACGATGCTTTACGATATGGTTGCCGATACGCACTCCACATTTTTTCACATCGCCAACCAGTAAACTATGACCTCCAACTATCCTGATCAACATGGATGTCGGTTCTACGTGTTGCTTCTCTGCACGAACAACCAACACAATAGCCCCTCCTGTATCGACCAAGCATTGTTATATCTCTCCGTCAGCTTTAACCATTGTATGTACAGCCGTCTTTTCAATCGCTTCCAGTAACTTGGACGCAATAGACACCAAACTGATGCCTCTGTGGTTGTCACATTGACTTCGGGCCTCCTTTTTGAAAACGGGAATGACTGTTGATAAGCACCAATCACGAGGTACCTCTTCAGTCTCCCAGATCGTCCGGAGGAGTTTTGTCAGTTCTGATATCAACCTCTCCCCCACCATCCTTGAAAAGAGAAGGAGAGAGGAGGTCTGATCCAGGAGCCTCATTACGCCTCGATAACTTGAGCTCCAGGACCACTTCTGCTTTCGACGGAGGACCATCTGGAATGCAATAACTGACCAATCGGGTCCCGTCGTCCACATTATCTGGTTGAGGTCAGCTAAACTGTTCTACAAAATGTTCAGCCCATCTGTCAAGTCGGCGCGATTGACTGGTAATAAGTGAATCATCTTTTTCACGTATGGTCTTACTTTCACCGACTCGACGGCCAGCACAACCATGGATCAGGGGAAAAAGCCTTCTGCTATTCCCAAATAAAAGGGCTTTTTCCATCTCTTTCGATTGTTCGACCAAGTGTCGCTCACGGTCCTTGCGTAAGCTTTTAGTCAGTTTGCGTTTAAGTTCTCGACGGTCGTCATCATATTCTGAACCAGGTGAAATCGAGCGACGCTTGTTTATGAGGTTTATCGACGTGACGGAAATCTAGGTCTGTCGAAACTGAACAGCTCCTTCGGAACATACCTATTCACAGCATGCTTTCATAGCTTCGGCGATCTGTTCCCAGTGGTCGTTAGGATCCTTCATCTGACTCGAACTGGACAACTTCTTCACAAACGTCTTTTGGTAAGCGTTCTTTACATCCCCATCGCTTGAATGCCAGTTAAGCACCTTGTATTCACGAGCGTAGGTGCTCTAAGTAAATGACAAAACGAAACGGGCACGCACAACAGCATGGTCCGAGTCCAGGTGGTTGCTCCAAAAGGCACGACAGTCCTTAACAGAGTGGCGCCACCTGTAACTGACTGCTATATGATCCAACTGTGTCCACGGCTGAGAAACACACGGAGGTCTCCAAGTAACACAGTGCATTTTCCTGTGTTGGAATGCGGTACTCGAAATATAGAGACCGTGGTAATCTTTCGCCACTGTCATTGCGTTGTGCCCGGACACCAACCATACCTCCCAGCCGCTTCTCATCCGAAGAAAGACGACCAAGCTGAGCATTAAAATCGCCAGCTAGTATGATGATGTCTGAGTGTTTAGTTTGCCTCAGAAGGCCAACGAGAGCGTCACAGAACGCATCCCTGGTGGCATTCGAACAGCAGTTCGGTGGTGCGTACGCCGATCTAATGAACAAGCAACGCCTTTCTGATGTACGTTGACAAATTTTAACCGACGTATTGAGTCTGACAGCGCACAAGCGACTGTTCACTGGGATCCAATCGGGCAAACAATCGGGCTTTGGAACTCAGTGCTATTCCGACTCCAGCTTGACCGCGAGATTCAGCTTCGGCGTCACCAGAAACCCTGAGATAGAAGCGCTTGGATCGACAGTTGTCTAGAAGTGAGCTCAAGTGAAAAACAGTGCTAGAATCGCAGACTCGCGTATCTGACACACAGCATACATCAAGCTACAGACTTGTGAAAGTACTAGCCATAGCAGCCTGCTGATCGACTTGTCGGTGAGTGCGGACATTGTAAGCACCAATGTTTACCCGTTGTCTTGGCTTCAGAAAACAATTATCGTCCGAAGACACATGGAAAGCAGAAAAAATAGGGAGTAAAACAGTAGGCAAAAGTCGTGTTGAGTTAGAAATGTCACTGTCGAGAGAACGATAACTTCTGATACTTCCCGGTCGTCTATGTCGCGGAAGGGGGTTGGTTTGAGGGACCCCACCCCGAGTATCTGACTCAAAAGTCTGATCTGTCAGACAACAGGATACAGGGGTTTTCTCGGGGGACCCTACCTGGAGTCAATGACTCAAGAGTCTGACTCACTTGGTAGTGATGGGCTTGCCTAGCCAGAGGGCGCAGTGAATAAGACATTGATGATTTTGAGCACTGCTGCGCGCAGTGGATGTGTTCGAAGCCACATCAGACCTTTGGGAGATGTCAAATGTTTTTTGACTGTATTAGATAATACGCCGACGGTCACGGTCAACCGTTGGGCGATCGGAGTGCTCTTTGTTTGAGGGTACCTTTTCTAACCCCCTTCTTCCTGATACGGAGGACAGCAGTGCCGCAACTATAAAAATAGTTTTGCTGTATGCCCACAGGATCGTGCCTTACTACCTAAGCACTCCTACGCGGTCAGCAGTGCGACATACAATCGTATGGGCGTAATTGCTTTTCGTCTGACTGCTACCATTTGGTCTGTCTGACAAGGTTGCACTCGGAAGGACCGGAGTCCTAGTCAGCATAGCCCGCCGGATCAAAACAGTACACAGGCCCGACCACCTCGCCAAGGTAGCAGTGTAGGTCGGGAAAGCCTGTCGGTATTTAGGTATTGTTAATTATTACTGTCGTTTAATCCCGCAGTGTTCGGAGATATTGAAACCTCTTACAGACTTTTAAAGGATAACCCCAAGCATTTTTTTTACCGCCTTAAGTTAACATTGTATTTCTCGCAGCCAAAGAGGCGTTATCGCAGGTGGCGACCCTGGCACACATGCTTGCAGATGAAGGTTCGGCACCCATTTTGCAGACCGATGCATCCCAGTCGGCAACCGGCGCGGCCCTGCAGCAAATCGTGTACGGTCATATCCAGCCCTTATCGTTTTACTCCCGCAGGTTTCGACAAGTGCAAACGCTCTATAGTACCTTCGGTCGCGAGTTGTCGGCTATCTTTCTCACCATTAAACACTTTCATCACGTGTTGGAAGACAGGCGTTTTGCTGTCCTAACGGATCACAAACCACCTACTTATTCTTCCGAAGCCAAGCCCAGCCGTTAATCTCCGAATGAAATTTGACAGTCGGACTACATCTCCCAGTTCACAACGGACATACGATATGTCGCAAGAGATAAAAACACCGTCGCTGATGCTTTGTTCAGAGTTACTGTAAGTGGTCTACACCGAACTGACACCATTGATTTGAAGGAATTAGCTCAGAAACAAAACAACTATTTGGAGTTGCAGCAGCGTCGCATCTCTTCTTTCCTCAAATTCCGGGAGTTGCTTCTAACCAACTGCGAAGACACAATCATGTATGATACGACAACTGTCAGCCCTCGTCCATTCGTGCCAAC
>JTDE01000558.1:157998-191084 GCA_014338405.1 Paragonimus skrjabini miyazakii | reverse complement strand
CGCCGACATACCATCACGACCCCCGACACGTTCGCTAACCTCGACGCAGGTTTCAGTCACGTGCATGTTGACGTAGTCGGGTCGTTGCCGTATTCAAAAGATCACCGGTATATCTTAACATGTTTTGGCCGCTTCATAGGAACAACAAGAACATCGTAACAGTTGCGCAAACTTTCATGGACGGGTGGATCTCAAACTATGGTGTTCCAATGACTGCAACCACTAACAGAGGCACACAATTTCAATCAGCGCCGTTCAGAAACCTCAACCGGTTACTCGGGGTCAGCCACATCAAAACCACTGTATATCAACCGGCGGCAAATGGTCTGGTCGAACGCCTCCATCGTCAGCTGAAGGCCGCTTTTAAAGCTCAGTTAGACCCTCAGCGTTGGACCGATCACTTACCCCTTGTCATGCTTGGAATTCGATCGACTGTTGAAGAATGCATTAGTTGCACAACCTCATAATTAGCTTACGGCACGACACTTCGTCTACCTGGTGAACTGTTCTACAAGTCGAACGCCGGCCAGACTAATTTTGACGTTACGACCTTCGTGCGACAGTTGAAGTCATCCATGACGAAAATTCGGCCTCAGCCTATCAGGTTAAACACCAAGCAAGAACAAAAGCATCCTGATCCAGACTTTTGCGATTTCGTTTCCCTTCGCATGATCGCCGTTGAAGTTCCTCTTCAAAAACTATACTCCGGACCCTTCCGGGTGGCTAAACGATTCTCCACTTTTTCCGTAATTGACCGCAGAGTCCCACGATACAGTGAGCATTGATAGACTTAAAGTTGCTCATACGGAACCCCACCTAGATCCTCCCACCGCTTCTGAGGTCAATCCTACACCTAATGACCCGCAGTCTACGCAGCTCATGAGTAACGAACAGCCAGTCCCTCCTCAGCCTAACCCGAAAACCACTGCTGACCTGCCCCGCACTAGTTCAGGCCGAACAGTCAGACTGCCAAAAACTTCCAACGAGTACTGTGACTAACATATCCTCCGTTTTGCCAACGTTGTCATCTCTAACAATCTAGGAAAGAGTTTCACATGTTACTGTACATATTTTAATGTCTTGCTTTATTTTTATATGCAGTCTACATGTTGTTTTTATACCAAATGAACACCACTTGTTTGGATTGGTTCGACCTTACAATACAATTCTGGTGCGCCCGCTTTGTTTCCTTGGTGCTTTTACTTCACCTAGATCGGGCCTGCCTATAGTAAACTATTGAGCGACTGCACTTTGGGATGATTTTGCGTTCATACCTTTTTACGGAGCTAGTCCAGTTAAGATCACAGGACTTGAAGCTAGTAGCCGAATGGTGTCCAGTTTCTTGTACCAGTGAGCTCGGATGATCTCACCGTGCTGCTATGGATGGAGAAGAAAAACTTCCCTTCAACAGTGTTTTGGAATCTTCAGTGGTAGGTAGAACACAGTCTATTATTGGAAGACCAGCGAGAATATCCTTGATCAAGTCCTCATCAGGACGATGTAAGCGATCTCTTGGATACCAGAGGTTGAATGATGGAGTTGAGCGGTACTGGAATCACCGTCAGCAATTATGGTATACTCAGACTAATAGATAAGATTAAAGCCAATGCTGGTGCCACCATATCTCCATCAAACTCCTGGATGACAGGACAAAAATAACTACCTGGTTGTGATAAAAGGACAGCTGAAAGACAAATAACTAATAAAGAAGTCCTACGCAAGTTGTCTAAGGCTGATAACAGAGAAAAGCTCAGAATCATAACAACGATGCAAACAGAGGAAAGAGAGACGGTTGCCATTGTGTTAAGTAGATCTCGGTCACTTTATCGTCACTCCATAACTGGAAATAATACTAACCAACAAGCATCAAGCATGCACGTAAAGTCGGTGGCCGCGGTAGCAAACACCACTTTGAACAGTAATTTGTTCCAACTGTTCACAACTCCATGTGAAAAAAAGTTGGCCCGGAGTTGAGTCCTAGCTCGTTCATTCACAATCTTCAACTCGTGCTCTCTAAGCGGTGGATTTTCGCTATCAGTGAACAGCCGCGCTCCTGCCTCAAATAATTCACTCAGAATCTTAAAGAATCCTAGTAAACCTGTAGTCAGATCGCCTTCGACGTCCCCAAAATCCTAAACTCCCTGCGACGTGAGAGTTGCCTTACCAGTACCACGGTGCCTGTTCACATTGTTTTGGGAATTTGAATTTACTACAAACCACTACCATCAAAGCTAGTGTGTTGCCATATGGGTCGCAGTTATACTCGTGGCTGTATAGTGAATCCGCGCCATCTTCATTGCTTTCCTCACATTTGGGAACGCCGCTCAACCAGCCTGTCGCTTGTTTGAATTCTGAAGATCGACTAAAGTTTCCGTCGACATACGTCCTCTCTAGCGGCTGCCGTGCGGTTGTGCTTAAGATCCTCTTACGTTCAACTCCCCAGTGCCTTTAATTGTTGCGTTGCAGTCCGCTTGTGAACAGTGAGTTAATCAATAAATGAGGTTTGCTTGCAGATCCGCTGTCTTCTCAATACGACCTGTGATCCGCGTTAACATAAGGCCAGAAAAACCTTGGGCGCACGAACCTAGGAACTGGAATCACGATAGAATTCCTGTTTTCCGCCTTCTTTCTAAGGAGAAGAGATTAAGGTTCTTAAGTCTGCTGGAGTTGTCCAGTCCCCGAAATTTTACGAAAACCTTCGTAAACCTACGTTGCACCCCCCCCAGGACCTTAGCCTCCTTGACCAAACAAGGACACCAGGCCTGCATACAACACTCTAGATGTGGTCTCACGTAAGCCTCATACAGATGCGCAAGGACGCTGGCTGTCCTTGAGGCTACTGTCTTCTTCAGTTGGTGGGGTGGCAGATTTGCTGCAAACATACACTGAGGTGACTCCTTGAAGTCTCCAGTTACTTGAATTCTTAGGTGCCTCATCTCAGTAGTTTTCTAAATGAGTACATGTTGCCCGGACTCCCCTATCCATCTAAGGGAGTCTTCAGTCTCAACACCCGTAAGCTGTCTACAGTTCGCAAAATTTAACGGGAGTTCCCAGTCAACTGTCATCGAGGTCTCGATGCGTCAATGACTCACCCGGGCGTCCCACGAGTTTTGCACCATCCGCAAGCATGTACAGTAGAGACTGCTGATCCACTTCGCAACTCGGTCATGCATTTCAAGTTGAACATCATCTACAACTGATCGCAGCTGTCGCATTCCCGTAGACTTTCCAGTCGGCCCCTTTCGAAAAGAAGCACTAGACTCAAGTTTCGCTCACATTAGAGCTCGTCAATAGTGCATATCCTCGCCACTGCCGGGACTAGAACCACGCATGGAAATACGACAGCTGCAATCGATATTGGATGATGTTCAACTTGAAATTAACCAGCTCCCCGACTACTCATCAGTAATCAGTTATGTATATCAAGAATAATAGGGGACCTAAAACTGACCCTTGTGGAATACTACTGGCGGCATGTGCAGTGTGTGACTTGGGGTCCTCCACCTGCACATAGAAACTCCTATTATGCAGTAACGCCTTCACCCACGCTAGAACACCAGAAGATATATTAAATGCCTTCAATTTTAACATCAAAAATCTGTGATTTACGGAGTCGAAGGCCTCTCTAAAATCTAAATAACAGACCTCAACATAATCGACCTTTTCAAGCCGTGAGGTAATCTCATCTAAGAAGGCCAGTAAGCTAGAAAAATAAGATCTCCTACTTACAAAGTCATGTTGTTGAGCCGCCACTAGCCTAGACTTGGTGACATGTTGCGCTATCTTGTCCCTTAAGATCTGTTCAAGCACCTTTAAAACAACTAATGTAAGGCTCACAGGCCTGTAGTTTGAGGACTCTTCCCTACTGCCCCCTTTGTGTATCGGTGGGACAGCGACTACCTTCCAATCTGCGGGTAGTTTGGCTTCACCAAGCGATTTGTTAAATAAACCAGCCAAAGGAGCAGCGAATACACACGCAAGTGGTCTTAGAGTTGCAGGGTGAATGTCATCTGGGCCCGCTACCTTCGTAACATTCAGCTTAGCCAACCGACCCGCACATCTCCAACAGTGACTACCACCTCCTCCATTATGTGTACATCGGGCTCGAATTCAACCTGCGGTGGTCTGCCGACCTCCTTTGTACGTACGTTTTTGGAAACTGAAGCAACATTCGGGCCTTCTTTTCCTTACTCGACGGGTTCTCTACTTGTTCGCTACTGATTTACCCGACGGGCAGTTGGATAAAAGCTTCGGACTGGGCGTAACTGTGATGCACCTTTGGGTTTTCTCTGGCTCGCTGAGCCAAGTTCTCTTCGCATGCTAGTTGGCACCCCGGCTGAACCTTGCTATTCCTTGTCTGCGCCCGCCTGTACTCCAGATAACGCTTATGTTCTTCGGTGCGTTCAATCTCTGTCAAGTCGTATGCTTCACGGTTTTAAACTTGTTCGCCTTTCGCTCCCACCACGGTGGATTTTTGCGGCGGACAACCCCCCAAAATGGATCAAACTTAATAGCCAATTTCTGTAAGTTGGTTTTGAGCTTGGACGAAATTATCTCAAAATCGTTACCTTGCCCATGTTATGGCCATGCTTTTAATTCCGCCTCGCCGATCATCTTGTCAATGTTAACTCCTCTGTATGCTTGACGCCACATATCTGGGAGTCTAACGGTCGCTAACGCGGATATCAGCCTTGTGACACCTTGATCGCTAACCACCAGGAGGTCCGACCTCGAGTTTGTCTATATCATTTAGATTCCTAATTATCACCAGGTCCAACACGGTTGCTGTCTGAGCAGGCATCTATCGAGTGCGTTGATATAAGTGCTGTACCGATTCCTCGATGTGTGGGAATTTGAGAGGTTCACCGGACGATCCTTTTGGTGCATTCTCCTCTATCCAACGAACATCCAGCGCGTTAAAATCTCCAAGAAGGAGGACTTTTTGCGCCCGGGATGCATAATCACAACGCTGCTAACAGCTTATCATTTTTGGACTCTGTCGCCGACGGACTCTTATGGACGCACACCACCAACACTGTTATCTTCAGAAGTTTAACGAAACAAACAACCACTTGCATGCACTAGAAGCAAAGACCATTCTCTAGTTCTTCCGTCCTGTCGATCCGCCCGGAATGTACAATCTCCGGGTGAACACTGCTTTCCATTGCCCATCTCCGGCTACACTCACCATTCAGTAACCGCTATGAAATCTGTATCTGTGGTGACGGCTCGGAGTTCTATCTACTTGTTCCCAACGCTGCACGCGTTAGTGCGGACCACAGGTGGTCTCCTACGATGATTCCAGGAATACAGAAATGAAGTAGTTGAATTTGCTCAACCACAGAGCTAGCTTCGACGCAATAGTAATAACAATCGAACTAGGCAAAGCAAGTCATTTATCCTTCGAGCGGAATTGTACAACTTATAGTCAACAATGTAATGAAACAACAGTCATGAGAAACAGGTTAAGTGACAATCACCACATCCGCCACAGTTTAACTGAGAGTCAGGATTGTTATAGTTTCTGCGTTGTTTATTTTTGAGACGTTCAGAGAGTCACCAGTGTGGTGGTTCGATCTCAACAGCATCTTCAACCGGAGGACCTGAACCTGGAATAGACTCAGAAACATCAGCATTAGTAACAAGCACAAAGTAGGTAGAAATAGGTAAGTTATGCACAAGTTGATCGATATGTCTGCGATGGCCGAACTCATCATCTAAATCGGATTTGCAACACATTCGACTACCCGGATTATGGAGGACAATTCCTCGGGATGATCGGAGGTCATTGCCACGATGGTATCCAACTTCAGCCGATTCCAAACTAAGCATGATGGTTCGAAGGACACGGTTTTTAAACAGCTTAGCTGAACTGCTTCTAGTTGTTGAACGGTCAGAATTCCGGTATTGCATCAAGAAGTTATCCACACCAGTCTCCAGTTCCTCAAAACTAGACGGGTTGATAGACCTGATCGCACCTCTCAAAATACAAACAAAATTCTCAGCGAAACCGTTAGACTTGGGATGTCTTGGTGCAGTCAGCAGAAGTCAACATCCTACTTTCTTCAGCCAGTCTTCAAACATTTGCGCAGTGAAATGAGTGCCATTGTCAGTGACCAACGCACACGATACTCCTTCCCGATTGAAAGTTTTTCCATTGCAGTTTGAGTGAGGTTTGCAGTTGCTGACGACGTAAAATAAACTTCCGGCCAACATGAATATGAATCAAGTATAATCAAAGCATAGCATTTGTGGCATCCGCGCCTGCCTTTGTCCGCATGTTACCTGTCTACCCGTGCACGCGTGTGTGTCCCTCTCTTTCACCCTGGCCCCGAACGATCCAATTGTGTTACTCATACAATCGATTAGTTGACTGTTTGTCTTATCTATGCCTCATCATTAATATGAATCACTCTCCTGTGTTCGATGAAGCTACGCGCTATTGTCGTCACGCGTTTTTATTCTACTCTGGGTTGATTACGTGTCAGAGCTCGCAGTTTGACGTGTGTTCTAGATTGTAACATTTGGCGAACGAGAATTAAACAATTATCCAAAAGTCATGAATATTTCATGCATACCTCCGGATTGTTTTTGGAGAGAAGCTGGTTCGAAACCCCCATTATCTGTGTGGACGCGCTGGAAGCGATCTTTTGCTGTGAAAAAGTTTCACCAGTATATTTGGGGAAGAACCTTCGATATATACATAGATCATAAGCCTCTGGTGTCCCTTCTTGGAGAAACAAAAGGAATCAATCAGATGGCGTCGCCGCGAATGCAACACTGGTCACTTCTGTCTGCTTATAATTACAAAATTTCCCATATTCCCGGTAAAGCAAATCAGGTTGCTGACGCTCTCAGTCGAATGCCCCTCAGTGACATTCCGGATAATTCGTGGAAGCCCACTGAACTAGTTCATTTGATGCAGTACATGAACAAGCATCCAGTATCTAGTAAAGATATCAGTCGAGGAACAGAACAGGATTGCCTTTTGTCCAAAGTTAAACGATTTGTTTCCCAGGACTGGCCAACGAGTGGCGACGATCAACTAGCGCCGTATTTCAGTCGCCGTATGGAACTTAGCTTGGAGGAGGGTTGCTTGCTCTGGGGTTCAAGAGTCATTATTCCGCCACAGTTTCGAAGAAATATCCTCAGTGAGTTACATGACGGTCACCCAGGTTTCAGTCATATGAAGGTCTTAGCTAGAAAGTATGTATGGTGGCCCAACCTCGACAGGGATGTAGAACAATTGATTCGTGGCTGTGAAACCTGCCAAACTACTCGAAGGAATGCTCCTCCAGTTCCACTATGTTCTTGGAGATGGCCGGATAAATCTTGGGAGCGTGTTCACATAGACTATTTTGGTCCAACGGAGCAAAAAATGTGCTTATTACTTATCGATGCTTATTCGAAGTGGATTGAAGTTTATCCAGTAACAAACGCTACACCAGAAACCACCGTTTCGTGTTTATGGAATTGTTTCAGTAGATTTGGGATTCCTCAAACTATCGTATCTGATAAGGGCATTAACTTTACCAGCACGGAATTTCAGGAGTTCATAACAAACAATGGGATCCGACATGTGAGGACTGCTCCATATCATTTAGCGTCCAATGGGCTAGCGGAGCGTGCAGTGCAAACAGTTAAAAATGGACTAAAGAAACAATTTCCAGCACCGATTAAAAGGAAGCTGGAGAAATTCCTTTTCACATATCGTACGACCCTAACTGAAACTACCGGGAAAAGTCCTGCCGAGCTGATGTTTAACCGGAAATTACGTACGCGTTAGAACTTACTTTTCCCGAATGCTAGTCTCAGAATTGAAGACAGACAGGAAAAAGCGAAAATACTGTACGACCGGAAATCACATGATCGCGATTTAAATGGGAATTACCCAGTCTATGTAAAATAACCTCATGAAGAAGGTTGGAAACCCGGACAAATCAGCGCGGAAAACAGTCAGACCACTGAAATCGTCCTACCGGATGGCCAGGCCATCACAAGACACAGAGACCGCATGCGTCCTTGCTCTGTGTCCACCACACCAGAACAATCAACCTCGGACTATGACCTGAACCATGATTCTCCTAGGGAGGAGAACCCGTTACCGGAACAACACTCATAGGAAGATACTTATCGCCGATCGTGTAGGACGCGCAAACCAGTGGAACGTTTCCAAGCTGGTGGAACCAAACCAAATTAAAGGGGGAGGGGATGTGGTATCCGCGCTTGCCTTTGTCCTCATGTTGCCTGTCTACCCGTGCACGCGTGTGTGTCCCTCTCTTTCACCCTGGCCCCGAACGATCCAATTGTGTTACTCATACAATCGATCAGTTGACTGTTTGTCTTATCTATGCCTCATCATTAATATGATTCATTCTCCTGTGTTCGATAAAGCTACGCGCTATTGTCGTCACGTGTTTTTATTCTACTCTGGATTGACTACGTGTCAGAGCTCGCAGTTTGACGTGTGTTCTAGATTGTAACAGTATTTATCCAGAAATGAACCACAATAATACACATGTATTCTTTGCCAGGCTTCACAGGTCATTGGCCAGTGTCCATTTTGATGGTTGCGACTGCGCTTTGCGTACACACTGAGTACAACCTTTAGAAATTTTACATATATCAGCATTCAGTTCTGGCCACCAACAAATCAGACGAGCCAACGACTTCATCTTTTCAATTCCATAATGACCGGAGCGAAGTCATCTAACACTGCGGATCGTAATGTGGGAGGAATAACAATTCTATCAAGACACAATAATCCATCGGGTGTAACACAGAGCTCATCTCGACGTTTATAGAATTCAGGGAACCTCCGCTGAACACCGCAGTTCCAATGAGTGCGTAATGAAGTAAAAATTGCATGGTAGTACTTTCCTGTGTCACGAATCAAATCAGAACGAGATACCGGAAGTTGCTGAGTCAATAAACAATCTGAATCACCACCATCTCCAGAGTCAGCATATAAAGATAAATGGTCAGCGCTACGTTGCTAGACGTTATTAAAATCCGCAGCCAAAGCAACACTCTATCGCTGTACCATTGCCGCAGAAGACTTGGCAAGGGATTTGTTAGGGTTATAAATGAATTTCAGAGCTTCGTGAACAGCGACCATAGTGAACTGAGCACCGAACAAGTATTTATGAAGTCTGGTGATCGCTCAGTAAACCGCCAATGCTTCCTTTTGTGTTTGTGCATACCCACGCTCTGCTTGACTGAGACGCCTAGAAATGCAAGTAACAGGATGGCCCTCTTGCTCTAACACAGCTCCAATACCCCTTGGTGACGCATCATTAATCAATGCTGATAGCAATTTTGGAGAAAACGCGCGTAATATTGCATTGGAAGACAGAAACTTCAACGAAACTAGGAGAGTTCGTTCATACAAATCAGTCCAAACAAAATTATTTTGAGGAAGAAGATCAAACGAAGGTTTTGCTTCATCAGTGAAGCCAGGAATTAATCGAGAATAATATTGAAGAGAACCATTCAAAGAACGAAACTCATCAAAAGATTTTAGAGTGGATGCCCTGAACAGAAGCAAAAAACGATCAGGGTCAGGACGATAACCATTCTTATCAACAAGAAACCCCAAACAGGAGAACTTGGATGTACCAAAAATACGCTTGAAAGAATTAATAACAACGTTTAAAGAGCAAAAACGCTTGAGTAAAGCATGCAATCTTTCATCATGAATAGACATGGTTGGCGCATGCACAATAATATCATCTTGGTAAATGGAAACACCCTTTATGTTGGCAGTAACGGTGTCCATAACATCTTGAAATATGATAGGTGATGCATTCGGACCGAAAGGCAGAAATTTATACCGAAACATTTCGAAATGAGTATTGATGGTTGTCGGAGCACTGGAAACCTCATCAAATGGAATTTGTAAAAAGCGTCCTTTAAATCGAGTTTCGAAGAATATTTTTTCAGCTATGAAATTGATGCAGAATGTATTCTGGTTCAACAGTGGCACAACTCCTCTGCAAAAAGAACCTGTTGAGCGTAAGTCGGTAATCACCGCAAATTTGGGGCGTTTTACCGTCACGTTTAAGCGGAGTCACAATGGGTGTAGCCCAAGTCGAAGATTGCAACAAGCTGGTCAAGCACTTTCCCGACAAGTTCACGCAACCCAAAAGAAATTATTCATCGCTTCATAAAGATCGGATTGTCTTCGAGTGCGAGTGAAACGGGTTTAATACGCATACCACCTGAAGCTTCCGAATACTGAAGGAGTAAATTGCGCGTCTGTGATTTACGTGCATCTGAGAACAATGAAACAGAGATGTTCAACAGTTTCATATTTTTCAAATCAATGATCGATGGGTCACGATCAATAACCAAAACGTGGCAAATAAATCTGGAACGAACATCAGAATGTGTGATTTGACAAGAACCAAGAATTGTCAAGGCATGTCCAGTGATATCTTTCATAGAAACTTCGGAAGGTTTCATAATTGCCGTATTCATGCACTTTACGAAATAAACAGGGATAAATGACTCAACGCTGCCAGTGTCCACAATGAATGAATGTTCAATGCAATTATTGACTAGGTAGTTTAGTTTAATGTGACTGGGAAAGTCAACAGAATTAACAGCAAGAGCAATAAAATGAAAGTCAGAATTCAAATTATCATCGTCACAACTGGAATTTGTGAAGGATGACTTTGAACTGTGGCGAACGGATTGAATGTGTCCGAGTTTACCACATCCGATTTAACCACACGTTACGAAATCGACAAGTCAATCGAGAGTGCTTGCTACCACATGACTTACAGTAATCCCACCGTCGGGTAGTATTTGAATCAGATGCATGGCGATTATCATCAACTGCATCTCCGGTATTCACTTTTTCAGACAGCCGCCTATGCTGACCTTCTGACCGTTTCACGTTGTCGTTGTTGTTGCTTAAAACCATCGGCTCATCTTTCAAAGCAGCCTTGACATCCTGATACTGCTCGCACAGTGTTCTAGCTGACTGGAAAGTGGAATTCGGAGGCAGTAACAGCTTTTGTTGTGGATCACGCAAATTTATTTCAGCAATTAACCGGTCACGGAGTTGAGTCTGTAATTGGTCTTCAGAATTACATACAGCAGCTTGAGTTTGAATTTCGAGAATAAACTGTCTGATATCCTGTTTTTCTCTTCTCACGAGCGTATGAAATTTAGCTCGTTCAGCTGCTTCAAAGTTCACAGGTTGGACATGTGAAAACAGCAGTTTCTTCAAGGATTCGTAGGGAAGATGAATTGGTGAATCTGGAAGTGACAAGTTTTTCACCAAGCCGTACGCATCTTTACCAATTACGGTGAGGAAGTGAGCAACTTTATTTCCTGCCTTCAGCTCTTTGCCTGTGAGACACCATATTTCGAAGCGTTCTAAATAGTCCTCGATTACTCTCGACGAATTATGAATACTGAGAATTTTAAGTGGACAGGAAACCATCGTAGAAATGTACAGAAGTCCGCAACGCCAATTACGATGATTCCAGGAATACAGAAATGAAGTAGTTGAATTTGCTCAATCACAGAGCTAGCTTCGACGCAATAGTAATAACAAACCTACCAGGCAAAGCAAGTCATTTATCCCTCGAGCGGAATTGTACAACTTATAGTCAACAATGTAATGAAACAACAGTCATGAGAAACAGGTTAAGTGACAATCACCACATCTCCCCCCACCCGTTCCACTTAAAGCTCACTCGAGGCCATGAAAGGAGGCGAACTCAGACGCTACGTTCGACGGCTCACCCCATTTTTTAAACTAGTAGCAACCAACTGCAGTGGGGTAGTCCGGCCTTTCGGTAAAACGCCTCCGGTAACCTACTCTGTTTTGCAAGCCCTTGGGGCGTCTTCGTGCCTAATCTTCAAGAAACTACTGGACAGAAGCGACAACGTGCTAGATTTGAAGGGGGACTCCTGAGAACCACCGCCGTTTGATGTACACGTACGCATTTTCTCGTCGTGCATACTGGGCAGAGATGAATCTCTAGTCGGCCGTACCGGTGAAAACGCTACATTCATCTTCGCATTCGGTTAGTTATCTGGGGTTACTACAATCTTTCCTTTCGTAGACTACTTGATGGTCCATGCAACTGGAAGGAAACTGTCTCTATGTCAAAGGTTGGCAAACTCAACCAGCAGAGGTCTAGGTTTGTGGATACTCGAGGCAATCTTCTCCTGCCATTCCCCCCACCCCAGAACCCTCATAATCGCCACATGTTCCGGGACGTTTACGGTTCGCCACAGGTTGACCACATAGTGTCGCATGACACGCTCTAGCTGGCGGCCTTCTGTCATTACCGGTCATTACTGTCATTACCTACTGTCATTATCGCATTTCACCCCCTACCAGTGACTACATCGCTAGCCCTTTTCAGGCGTGCGAGGGACCTGCTCACGGAGCATCTGCCCTCATGTAGTGACCGAAGGATTTACACCTGTTCAACAACCGTTTGCTGAAGAGCTGTCAAACCAACCAGCACATTTACCCGTTTTGGGTCCACCTTCTATCCGTTCCCCCACCTGAATATTGCCCGTCCCATGATGTCTATGAAGTTTCTTCCCAAATCTATCAGCTTGATTATGCCCATGTTGACCACCACTAGGCGATTCCCGCTTTTGTTTTTCTAAGATTAAACTGTCCTCTTGGACTAACGGTGTTGAAACAGAATTAACCAGACTCTTATGCTCAAGGATACAAACGACACAAACGGGACGTACTCAATTCAGAATCGCATATCCCGCATATACGGTGGTGAATATAAATTTCAATTTAGACATTTAATCCCAATTTCAAATCTAAGACATGATGGTGGCCTGTGCCTGCTGATGTACAAGCGCTTGATTGGTGTGGACCAAAGATTTGCCAGATACGGTTTTCTGTAAATACGAGACGCTCGAACAGAGATCTAGGGTAGGGGATAGGAGAGAAATGACAAATCCTAGTTATCCCGAAGGATGAAACCAGAATCGTCTTTGGAACTAGTACGAAATAAGAAACATATTGTTCCAACTTATGTTTAGATCACGCTTGAATAGATCTACATCCATGGCCTTCACAGTATTTGAAGGCAACTTGTTCCATGAACTGACTGTTCCGGCGATAAAAAATTCGAATCAAATGGCCAATCTTGATCTCGCCTTCTTGGTTGTGAATCTGTGACCACTGAACCTTGGTTTTGTCACAACATAAACAAACGGGCCAGAGGAATTAAATCAGCGTGATGAGTAATATTGCATACTTCAATATTACCCCTCTTACAACTTAAGTCAAGCGAGGTAAGTTCAGCGGTCTAAGTCGGCCTTAGTTGTGTAAACTCCACATATCCTATACCATGTGTGTAGCGAGACTTTGTAGATTTCCGAGGTTGGTAATGTCCTTTTCGAGATGTGTTGATGAATCTTTGGAACACTATTCCAAGTGAGAATAAATAATGGTCGAGCACAACGAAATAGACACCGCCAGGAACAGACTAGTGGTTGCAGATTCCAGTGAATATGGCGCCTTCTATGCTTTTGTCCAGGCCGGGACACGCTGGGTGTATGAAGTAAAAGTACTAGTTACTTCGATGTCAAAATCTCTCGTCAGGTGCTTTGCTTCCAATAAACTTAGATACCTAGGTGTCGAGAACATTAGACAAGATATGGCTTTTGGGGGATATTCAGCGCTAACTGTCACTTCAGTTTTCTAGAACTCTCGATAGCACAGTTCACTCGCTTCTGTTCCATTCAGCACTATAGTGACAGCGTCCAAAACGTCGACACACGGATGATATAAGACCGACCCCACAGAAGGTCACGTTGGGGGCATTGAAAAATTGTTGCTCACAGAATTCTGCAGATTCCTTCACGTAACGGGTGCTAAAAACTTTGCTAAAGTTAGTCAGGAACGCTGGAAACCGACTGCTACTGACAACCGATCGACTGCTGTTTGAAGATTGGACAAGTGGTGACCTCCTTTTAATCTTTCAAAACTATACCTGTATTCAGCGTGAGATTAAACAGACGGACAAATTGCAACGCGAGAATTTGGGCCAAGGGTGTTAAAATGACAGGGTGAATTTTGTGCTGTCCTCCGAATTTCGAGCACTTTAACAAGGGTAGCGTTCTTTCAGCTTCTCAGAGTGCACCCTCCTCATCCACCGTGGCCACCCCCTAACAGTTGGGAAAGGGCGTAGGTACTCTGTTTTCCAAGCAATATGCACCATGAAACTGCGTCATAAACGCGTTAGCTATGTCTTTGTCGATCGATATGGTCTCTCCGAAATGGAAAAGTGCGATTCCAAATTTTTTCCCGCAAAAAGATGGTCTGTTCATGACCGTGAAATTCGTTGGAGTTTAGTGTCATATGCTGGGTTCAACACATATGCCAGGCGAGCGATTTTTGCAATATTTCGTGCGTTATTTCGATCCTTTTTTGTCTCATTAGCCTTTTTAATCCCTTTTGCCTAAATAAACCTCCTAAGCCTCACGGTTGCGCTGAAAATTTCCCTTGATTCTAGAAAACCTACGGTATTCGACCTTCACCTCGGACTAGCTTTTGAATAGCGTTCCCTTCTACAAAGTTGCTATAGTAACTTGTCCATGAAATATCAACGTCTTTTGCGAAGGCTTATAAATTGCAAGTCATTCCGTCGGTTTCCACCGTCAGTTTTTTATGGTCGATTCAGTAAAATATTTGCGCCTTTTCTACTGACTTTACCGAGAAGGAATAAACTGAAACAAATCAAAGCGTGATCCTCCACTAAGTTGACTGCTGCCGGTAATACTTTTTTGATACCGTTGCTGTGGCGGATTATGAGCAAGTCCACTGCTGATGCTATCCGAACAAGTCAAAATGTGACGATCCACGTCTGTTCGTTGGGTTACGCGTAGTCCGAAAACGACCCACCAGGTAGAAAGCAGGATGGGGCCCAAATGTTTCCAAGGTGCTACTTGAGAAACATCAACATTTGCAACGGACAAATCTCAATCGTTCACAGTACTGCTCGGAAAAATCAGTGGATTTGAAGCAATGCCATCGAGGTAAAAGTTAAAACGTCACGCGAGTAGACTAGGCCAAGTATGGCTATTTGATCTGCCGAAGACTAGTGACAGACCAATTCACCACAACATAAACGGGGCGGGTAGGTCAAAGGGAGTCCATGTCGGGCTGGTGAGCAAAGTGCAGAAGGTAAACAGGGGAATTGATGTTTATCAGTTCAGAGGTTACAAACTTCCACGGAACATGAAGTACACGCGGGGTGAACAAGTTACCTTTGAGCGGTAGTGCAGCCATCCGGTGCTGAAATATCATCAACATCAGGCCACATTAGTAACCCGCGATCTGACAAGAACGGAACTCCTTTGGAGGACACTCCGGTATCTTAAATAGGGAATATGGGCAAGGGTAATATTAGAAAACATACTGATAACCATCAGTGAAGTTTGCAGCTGGCAGACGTATAGGCCAACAATCATCTGAATCTTGAGTATCCATGGTGTGAAGATTGAACTGTCGTTGCTGAACCAGTAAAAGTGAGGATCAATGTTACCGTCGGAGAAATAATGGGTACCAGAGTGCCTCTTAGGGCTTTTCCATTTTTGTTTACAAACGATGCTTTGCTTTCGTATAACAACTTTTTGCATCACCTTTGAGTGTAGTTTGAATTGACAAAAGTTACCTTGCAATATAATAAAAAATTTGTGCACACCGGTCTGCTGTTCTCTCCGTTGCGCAGTCACTTGACGATGCTACAACGATCTCATATTGAATCGTTCGCTAATTGTTTGAGCTCAAAACGAGTTACGCGTAGTCTGTCGATCCGAAAATGCATTTCTCAATATCCAACGGCAGAGAAAATAATCTATCTTCGAAACGCTTAATAGGAATCCGCTCATGAAAACTGGGTTTAATACGGTACCGATTGAATCAATATACACGAAAGTAAAATATCTCATCTCAAATGTGAAAAACCCTTAGAAATTGAATAAGGAATTTGTCCGTACAACGAATTTGACAGCTAGGCGCCGCTCAGTAATGGGGGACGATAAAACGAAATTGAGCTCACTCAGCCAAATGGTAATTGGTTGAGTCGGAGCAAAATGATTGTTCACGCACCAAAAAATGACAAGAATTATAAGCTGCCCAAGAAAGAATATAGAAGAAGAATGTCTTATTTTGAAATTTAGAAATGTGTAGGGCTCAGACTGAATAAGAACAAAGGAAACGGTTGCAGTAACTGGTGTAGAAATAAAAATGGCTAGTACTGTTTATTCTTAGGGAAAGTAATGAAAAATAAGGCCACCCTTCAACACTAATCAAACGAAGCGCAGCAATCTCAAAATGGTGCAACAGACCTTAACAAAATCAACATCTTTTACCCGATTTTTTAACTCCCCCGTACTACGAACATCGTCGTAGCTCCGGTCGCGCTTCAGCAGTGCACAGCAACTCCGTAATATCCCCACTTTCGGATACCGGTAACTTGGAATATTGTGGGGGTTATCTTGAGCACCTGTGAACACCTCCTGTGATTCGAATCTTTCGATTACTGTAACTACCTGGAACCTCGTAGCTATTCTGTTTCATTCGCTCATTTTG
Source organism: Paragonimus skrjabini miyazakii (assembly GCA_014338405.1). Taxonomy (NCBI): domain Eukaryota; kingdom Metazoa; phylum Platyhelminthes; class Trematoda; order Plagiorchiida; family Troglotrematidae; genus Paragonimus; species Paragonimus skrjabini miyazakii. The sequence continues at coordinate 174,493 of JTDE01000558.1, read as the reverse complement.
TTTTCACCAATAGCTTAGTGAGGTACACCTGTGTTTACTTAGGCTATTCGGTACCTCGTTTTAACAACTACAGGGCCACCAACCGTCATATAATTGAGAATGGGGCTGCGTGCATATGACAAACCACACCTCAGTATAGATAGGAAGCAGTAAACCAGACAGCACGCAACTTGTCAATAATATAGTGAGATATATTACTCATGGTTACACTATGCCATACGGACCGTAGATAAAAACAGCCACGTAAAAACGTCGGGTGCAAACGCTTTGAGGGATGACATTTCGCTAACCGGTTTTTATCTAACATACTGACAGGGAAAAAGGCTGAACATTCAGTTCATTTATACAACCAACCCACAAACGTGGCGGCATAGTTTTGATTGGAAGTTTCTATGATATTTAGTATGGAATGCTTTGTAAACGCAGTGTGGTCGGAAATTACAAGCCCACCTACATCTCCCAAACCTTGCGGAATTGAGCGTTTCTGTACGAAGGAGGTATGTATTTCACCATAAATATTCTGGTGGAATCATTTACAAAAAGCAAAATTGATCACGAAGGCCAGCATGATGCCTTCATCAAAAGAAAAGAAAAGCATTTTCCCTAACAAACGTAAGAATGTGAACAATTTTTAGGTATTTTCGATGTCCTCACTATAGCACAACTATTATACTCGATACAATCTATATCTTTATTATGGAATATGCATTTTAATATATCACAATAAATTTAAAATCTCTTTCCGCGCCCAATTGACCGTTTCTAACTCATTTTGGCCTTGAAATACCATACCGGCGAACGACAATCGCCAATTATTTCCCACTATCTCCCCCACTGAACATTGTGTACCACGTGATGGCAACCCAAAGCGGTAGGCGCTTTGTTTAGTGGAAACCTACCAATTTTACAGGCGTCGTTGTCTTTAGGTATGTAGCCGATAACATTCAGCATCCAACTTAATAAACTGCCCCACCACGAGTCCAGCAGTATATCACAGTGATACACATTCCGCAACCGACATAGTCAACGAGGTTACAGAATGGAAACTTAAAGTCATTTTGAAACTATCATTTATCTTCATCGGGCGTAATGCAAAAAGGTCGTTTTACAAAATATCAAAATGCGTAAGGAATTGTAGGAGTTAGGGCTGGCAGTAGAAGCTTCGCGAGTAAAACAATCAAGTGCAGGCCTGTCAACCTAGTCCTCGATGAGCCTCTTGATGCATACGTCAGATGACGTGATGAATTGTCCCCCAGTTTCAATTTCTTTGGATTACTGAGCAACGTGGATGGTTGGGTAAACCGTATTATGTTGTGGTTGAGAGTATTAACTGGATGGAAGTCATAAATCGCCCGTCAATTGCCTGCCAACCGCTGTCTTTAACCACTGGCGGTATGTACACTGACGATAGGTTACCGTTTTTCCAGTGGAAAATCGATGATGATGAAGGAACACCCCGGAGTGTCGCTCGCAGATGTGAAAGTAATTATTCAAAGATGGGCTCAAAACAACGGAGTAGGGTTAATAAAAAACGCCAACGACGTGATGAAGACACGTTGGTATTTTGATTTTCAACTGTACCGTTGAATGCGCTACAAATGCTGTCAGCCTACCTGGTTCGTTCACTCGGATAAGTTTGAGTTTGTGCGCCGTTCCCATATTTACCAGGATGTCGAACATTGTGTTGTTCGCAAGGTGCGGGGATAGGTTCGCAAACTTTCTCCTTAGGACACTCAGATATCACTCAAAGAACGCTCGTAGGATGCTCAGGACACGCTCAGAAATCATTCAGAGAACGGCCGTGCTACTAAAGTTAACATCATCTGATAAAGGCAACAATGAAGACGGAATCGCGATAAGATGATCGTTCATAAACTGGGGAATAAAAGCGAATCAAGGATAGAAAGCTGGGAAATGCTGCTGTAACTTGTTCGACAGATTGAAAACGCAGAATTCACGCGCACCCTGTGCAGCCGGCTGGTGTAGTAAGGCGCCAGACTTCGAATGATCTTACCGTGCATTCCACAGGGGGCGCAGTTTACCAAGCAGTTTCGCACGATTAACGCGGTGGAAAGCTTTTGCAAAATTTATGCATAAGACGTCTGCGCCGATCATCTGGTCAACCGCATTCGTTCATTCGCTGTTGGCTTGTAGGCGGTGCGTGGTATACGTTCATTCCTTACGAAAACCACGCTGAACAAAGCGGAAGGCGTTAGGAGAAAACATTTATCTGTGAACTGTCTCCTCTATGGGTGCTTCTAGTATGTTAGGGGCATCTGAGTATACAACTTTCGGGGGACAGTCATTGGGAAGATTTTCTCTACCATCTTTGGAGACAGGAGCTTTGTTGATTGATTTCCAACTACTAGATGTCATTTCTTTGAAACAAGAGTGGCTGAACAATAAACTAAGGGGCTTGACATTCTGCTTAGCTACTTCATGAAAGGCTGTTGAAGGGACGCCACCCAGACTGCCAGAACATACTTTGAGGTATCAGGGCTTATCCAGAACAGCGCAATAATGAGTTTCCACTGTCGTTATGCCATTGAATTCAGTGGCGAGAGAAACCTGCGGGACGAACGGCATGTGAGTAAAAATGCTGACCTGAAACTACGCGAGAATACTGGGTGGGTCAGCATCGACTTTTCTATGTCCTATCGGACTAAGTAGTTGAAGCATCCCCGCTTCAAACTTACGAGCTGTCGATGCCTATCAATACAGTCTTTTCGGATCAGCAGTGAAGCGTTAACTGAGACGCTCCTATAAGATCGATTTTCGTGGATAAACGAGGTACAACCATCACGAAGAAGTGCGTACTTCTCCCAGCCTTTCTATCATCTGGATAAACCGTGGCTCGTCTATGCGCGCCGTTTGTTCAAAGTTACTTTTGGTGTACGACAATGTAGCCGACATAACTGCTTGTTGTACTTCAGGGCTGTCAATGACGTGAATCCATTAGCTTCTGTGGTGAGAGTGGCAATTGCTTTTGTATACAGTCCATTACCAGTTATAAAAAGTGCGATCACCAAATGTATGTAAAGCTAAATAAGAACACAATGGATTTACGTTATTTTACCAAATTTTTGGCGTATCTCATTAAATGAGCCGATAAAATTGGTGCTACAGACGAAATCAAATTAAACGGTAAAGTTACCCCTTAACCCTGGTGACACGATTACTTTAAGATCACCGGCCACTAGGTCCCCGTAGATAAAAACTTAGTCAAAACATGAGGTTTTCTGGTAGACCCACCAACGCGTGCCGCCCGATACAAGCTGGGGACGTTTGATCACTTCAACATCACTGAAGAAGCGCGCCAGCATGGAATTCAGATAACTCACATACGTTCCGAAAGATTAAAGTTATCCGTTAGGAGAATAAGGGAAGATTCAAAGGAGGTCAAAATCTTTACTGCATCCGTGAGTAACTTGTCTGTGGTGAGACCTGAAGAGGGTTAGTAGATAACCTCTACCGACCAACAGTCCGACACACTTACGCGAGTTGGACATTACGCTACTTCTCAAGTAACGTCAATTACAGGTTTGTCATGCTAGAGGGCTTAAAGCGAATCATCAACATACACTGCCATTTCGTCGGCGGTACTTTCCGTTCTGTCTGCGCGGAAAAGCAGTGCTTGTTTAATATCTGATTTGGAGTCAAGGTAAGGATTGCTGAATCACGTCCAAGTGACTGTAATCATAAATTCTACATAAGAGCTAAGTTCACAAATTTCGGTCAGCTTGCTGCATAGACTGAGAGTGTTGGCATAAATGCACTTAATAGCAGTCATTATAAAAAACTGAGCATCAACCTGAAACGTTAAGGCTGGTCGTTCCTTCACAGAACTATAGGGGAAGCTAAAGCCGATCACAGTAAGCTTAATTGCAACGAGCTTTTGGAAAAGCAAATCTTTTAAAGGTACCACAAAACAACTAGAACGAATTTGGTTAGCCAAATGTGGTTTCGCCCGCTGTTGTTTTGAACTGAATAAACCGTGTTCCGTCTCCATCTGAACGTTCCCTATGATGAAGTCGTTCCAGAATATGAAATACTATTTCCGAACTAACGAAAACCTTTGGAGGTTTGGGAGAATTTCGTCAGGTATGAGATTTGGGAGTTCGATGCGGTGGCGTTGCTGAACTTAAACACTAGTCAATTCAATTGCACAGGGAATCAGTTTCCGTTGTCTCGACAAGGTGGACATTTCTGAGGGTCACGGACGCCTGAGATGATGATATTTCAAGTTTTATCAACCTCCAATATATCCCATTTTGCTAGCTTGTGCCTCTGACACTCCACTCGCGGTTTGTCCAGGTATATCCGGGCGTCATTTTTGCTGCGCACAGTATGGGAAGACAGGAATACATTCTTGTTGCAAGAAGACCTTGTGGGCACTACCTAAGCAAGTCAGGTCCTACCAGTGTGCAGTGAATATGGCTTTTTGGTCAGCCACCTGCCAAAAACAGGATTGGAAGGCGTGGTGCACACCATGCCACGGAGACCGCTAACAAGTATTTGACTGATATCGTCCCGAAACCTGGAGCAACCTTTGGGATAAATCCAGAACTCCATTTTTATGGCTGAGTTCTCATGCACAATCGAGTTATTTTTGGATTCCACAGCGGGTACTGTTCCAGAGCGTTTGATTCGGTTTCGATCGACGTTGCAGTGCCAGGTGGCTTCTTGCAATCATACCCTAGTTCGGTATGCCTTATGGTCACCACCAACGCTGGAGGTTGTTCAGGTGGTTTTGGTACAAGGGCGAGACCCACCTTTAGAAGGGTAACGGTAGGCATGTCTTACGGGGCAGCTCGGTCAGGCATAATGAAAGCATATGTCTCCCCGGTGGTGATTATAAAATTAGCAGGACCGCTGATTACTGTACAGGCCTCAGATCAGCAGTCCGACGTCGTCATGGTCTCAGAAGAAGTTGAGTTACTTGCAGCATTCTTACTCTGACGTCAAGAACTTCAGAGATTAAAGGTGGATTAGATGCAGTCCAATTTAAATGATATAATTGCCTTATGTCGTTCGAATGCTAAACCCACACAAGAAGCATAAAACTTTGCATCACACTTGAAGTATTGTGTGGCATAGTCACTCACACAGATAGTGTCGAACACGACCCGCAGTTCAACTGCTTGACCGTGAATGCTCAGAGCTTTAAGAAGATCCAATTGATAGGGGGACGACTAACTGAATCTAGAATGTCGACGAGTTCCTCGGACGACTTGACAAAATCGGCCGACTCAACCATCGAACACCTTCCCTGCGAGATGCATCAGGTGGAGGCACACACAGAAAGCATAACTGCCAACTTAGCAGCACAAGTAAAAAAAACTTTGTCGAAGAATCCAGGTTCTTAAGGCTTCTCGCTCTCGCCCCGCTTCCAGCGGACGCAGCCGTTCTAAATCGCGTTCAAGAACGGGATACCGCTGGTATCACCACGGGTTCGGGACCAAGATACGGAGATTCATTAAGCCGTGCACCTTCTCAACCGTCTCGTGAAACGCAAGTGCCAGCAAGTAGTGGCAACAACTGTTGCTGGCATTCCTACACCGGGTCGCCTATTTTTTATACACGGTAGAAATTCTAGGTTACGTTTTCTAGTGGACAAGTCAGTATCATACCGCCCAGGAAAGAAAATACGCTTCGTTCGACGCCCTTTAAGCTCCAGGCCACCAATGGAACCCCAATACGCACTTTTGGCGCACGCTCTCTTACGTTGGATGTGGGCCTACGGCGAACTTTCCGTTGGGTATTCATTAAGGCGAATGAATCAAATGCCATTTTGGGCAGGGACTTTTTAGGGCATTTTGGGTTGGTTGTCAACGCAGGCTATCACAAACTCATGGGTCCTTTAACGAGTATGTCCACCATAGGGACCACTTTCCCGACGTCTGTCCTCAGCCCACTGCTTGCTGAAACAAGCGGTGGTGATCAATACCGAGCAGTATTGTGTGAATTCCCGGACCTGACCCGTCCATCTAACGAGCTACCCGGACGTGACGAAAGGCGCACCGGTTTTTCGGCGACATCGAAGACTGACACCAGACAAACTGCGCATCGCTCGTACTGAATTTCAACACATGCTGGATACGGGTATAATCCGCCTCTCCGATAGCCCATGGGCATCTCCTCTGCACATGATGCCAAAGAAGACAGATGGCGATTGGCGTCCTTGCGGATATTATCATGGATTGAACAATGTCACTGTTCCAGATAGGTACCTTGTGCCACATATCCACGAGCTTACTACCAGCCTTGCGGGTAAAATAATCTTCAGCAAAATCGACGACGTCCGTGCTTACTACCAGATGCCGGTATCACAAAGGGATAGACCCGAGATGGCTATTGCCAATCCATTCGGTTTGTTCGAATTTGTGCGCATGCCTTTCTGTCTGCGTAACGCTGAACAGACGTTGCAACGTCTGATTAATGAAGTCACTTGTGGGCTAGACTTCATTTATGCATACATAGACGACATCCTCATGGCTAGCTCTTCCCCGGAAGAGCATATCATCCATGTACGGATGCTGTTCTAACTTCTAGCTTCATATGGCCTTACCGTCAACGGAGCTAGGCCCGAAATTGCTCAAGCCTCGTTGAATTTCTTAGGCTACAACATCTCGGTAGAAGGGGTTAAACCGCTCGATTCCAAGGTCGAGGCTATTCGATCGTGTCAGCTTCCCGACACAATTCCCAAGCTCCGCTGCTTCAGTGGACTTGTGAATCAATATCGACGATTTATTCTCAACTGCGCCAAGTTTATGCAGCCTATGACTGATCTTCTCCGGGGCAATAAACGTACGTTACACCTAACCCCCGAAGCCAATACGGCTTTCGCCACCGTGAAAGAGGCACTCACCTCTGCAGTCACGTTGCATTACCAACAACTGGATGCACCAATTAACATCGCCATGGATGCATCGGACACAGCCACAGGTGCAGTACCGCAGTAAGTAATCTATGAGGCTTGAAAACCGATTGCATTCTTTTCTTAACGCTTCAGCGATACCGAAACGCGATACAGCACCTTCGGTCTTGAACTTTTAGCTGCGTGCAAGGCTGTGCGCCATTTTCGCCACGCACTCGAGGGCCGTGAGTTCATCATTTTCACGAATCACAAACCGCTCGTGTACGCCTTACGGAATTACTCCGATAGACATTCACCCCGTAAAACTCGACAGCTGCACCACATAGCCCAGTTTTCTACAGGCATCCGCCACGTCTCCTGAACCGCAAACGTTGCCGCGGATACTTTATCACAAATGCACAGCATGTCTACTGACGTCGACTTGATCTCACATTGCAACATGGTTGCAAACAACAGTCCGATTGCACGTTTATGGATGATATAAAACGCGCGAACTTACGCATTGTCACAGTTCCATCGACATCTTCGCCTGGTACCATTATATGTGACAATACGCTGGGATACCCCACGCCAATCGTGCCACATTCGTTACAGAGAGCAGTTTTTGAAGTGTTGCATAACCTGTCACGTCCAGGGATACGCGCATCATTAAGACTGATTGCCGATCGATTCATCTGGCCTAACATGAATCGGGACCTACGGTATTGGGCCCGTTGCTGCCTTGCATGTCAACATTCCAAGGTCAACCGACACACGAACAGCCCGCTGGAATCTTTTCCAACTCCCGACGATCGTTTTGAACATGTCCACCTGGACCTCGTCGGGCCACTTCCACCTTCGCGAGGCTACACCTACTTGCTCACGTGTATCGACCGGTCCACTCGCTGGCCTGAAGCTATACCGTTATCAGACCCACCAACAATCTCTGTCGCTCGCACTTTTGTCGTGCATTGGATCGCACGTTATGGTTACCTATCGACCATTACAACTGATCGCGGTACGCAATTCGAATCAGCCTTATTTTCACGACTGACCAAACTGTTAGGCGTGCATCGAGCACGCAGCACAGCATCTCACTCACGAACCAATGGACTCGTAGAGCGTTTCCATCGTCAGCTCAGAGCTTCATTACGTGCTCACGAGGGATGGACTGGACAGAAGCTTCATCCATAATTCTACTTGGTTTCGCAGTTGGGTCAAGGATGACAGTACGACCCCAGCGTCATTCGTCTATGGTCGTTCTTTATGCCTTCCAACCGTCAAGCAAAGCTGTTGTCGACACTCAAGGCTACGCCAATCGACTGGACAATTACATGCAGTCATTACAAGCGAGTGTTCAATAATCCTCGTCTTGCGTTCCTAAAGAACTCAGCACTTGAGTTCGCGTTTCTGCGAACGAACTCTGTCAAGAAACGGCTGCAATGGCCGTGTAAAGGACCTTTTCATGTCATTAAACAGTATGCAAAACTTATGCGATCGACATTTTCGGTCAACCCCTCACGGTCTCGATTGACCACCTTAAACCTGCTTTCACTGACTCAATCTCCAGTTTGAAAACACAAGCATCATTTGAGCCGTCTCCATCTACTTCGACTTCCTACTTATTCCCAGCGTTGTCCTCCGCATCTACTCTCGACGAACTCCATCCTTAACCTACAAATCTTTAAGGGAGGCGCGTCCATTTTCCCGCGCGCTATCTCGAGTAGTTTACTTTTTCTACTTCGCATTTATTGTACGCCTGATAACTTATTATGTGTATTTCATGCTCATGTAGACTAGCAACTAACGGTTTTTCTTAGGTATAATTTCATGGCTCGTTTGACACAGAAGATACTTGCACATAACCGCAAACATCCTCATGCGCTCCAGGACACGCGTTATGGTGGGTAACTGCCTTTTTCTCTAACGTTCAGGTACTTCACCGTTCCTTATTTCTAGGTCTGACGCGAAGCATAGCAACAAGTTCTGGGCCCAAGGAGAAAACCTCAAACGCCGTAGCACTCTGTTCCTGCGCAGTGAGGAAATCACACCCCCTGTCACGTCCTCAGGAGGCGTTTTCGGGTTGGGTGGATAGCGGGCGGCTGGTCAGCAAGACAATAACTGTTACCCAGGATTAAGATTCATAGGTAGAAGGCCTCCTATATTAGTCACCGTTCTAGGGGGTCTGATGTAGTGACATCACCATCAACGTCCCCAAAATGCTAAACTCCCTGCGACGTGAGAGTTGCCTTGCCGGTACCACCGCCCTGGTTCACATTACCTTGTGAATGTAAATTTACTACAAACCAACAGCATCAATGTTAGTGTGTTTGCGTAGGTATCGCGCCTTTACTCGTAGATGTATAAGGAATTCGCGTCGTCTCTTCTACTGTAGGCCACATTCACTAGGATAACAATGTTTTAGCCACTACCGTTGAGAACGCCGCCCAATCAGACAGACACTTGTTTGAATTCTGAAGGTGAACTAGAATTCCAATCGATAGTCGTCCTCCCTGGTTGCTGCCGTGCGGTTATGCTGAAGATTCTCTTACGTCCAGCGTCCCAGCGCCCTTAGTCGTTGCGTTGAAGTTCGCTTGAGTACGGTGAGTAAATAAATGAATGAAGTTTGTTTGCAGATCCAGCGTCTTCTCACTTTGACCCCCGATCCGTGTTAATATAAGGCTGGAGAAACCTCGGGAGTACGAACTTCGGAACCAGCATCACGATATACTACATGCGGAATAGACTTCCGAGTGAAATCAGAGCCTGTGCCAGCCTTCAGCTTTTTAAAAACGGTTTCCGCAGTTATCCAACGTTATTTAACACAATGTCCATCTTCGTAATTGATGTATCCACCAAAAACTTCTTGAATTTGGCCCGGGAAACATTTGGCCGTCAGCTGCATATAAGGCACGTACCCATCATCGCTATCGGGCTCCACTTAAAACAGCTTGCCTGACACAGTTCATTTTGTCTCTACCGTTTACTAACACCCCCTATAACATTTGACCCATTGGATGCTCATGAAACCGCTGGGAAAACAGCATCGTTTTATTCATTTGCGTTATTGTGCACGCATTACCCAGATTGCTGGAAAATGTGAAGTTAGAGCTTATCAGTAAATCCAGCAGAATGATCTCATATAGAGTTATACTTGGAACACGCACGTGGAAAAAACAGGGGTATAATCCATACATAGATTTTTTCACATATAAATGTTCATTTTTAACAGTGTATCCATCCTGGTAAGTCTTCCGGCTGTAATTAATGGTAGCCAGTATTAACGGTTCACTAAACAGCACACAAAATCTCTGCACACAAAGCTGTGAAAAATATCCCTCCCGTATATCTTACACGGTCGAATTAAAACCACGATTCACACCTTGTGCTGCTTACCCCGTCTCGTGCCCTCTTTGTTAACTACCTAACAACCATTTTGTTTTACGATTCCAGTTTAAAAGTCGGATCGATAAGGCAAAATGACCCCAAAACTCCATACGGAGTTTTGACTGTCATGTCCCAACAAACAAAAAGGATTCGGCCTGGAGTTTGCCCCTCTCTGATTACAAGTCATGCAGCAATCTGCCTACAACACAAACTGGAATCGCAACGACTCCGGCCATGACCAGGAGGACAGTCAGTCAAACAATTTGCGAAGATAATTTTAGCTGCCTCGGGCGACACGCCTGTCGCACATCCTACACCGCGCGCAGCCTGAGTAGTCGACTTAAATCAACTCCATCCAAACTTTGCCTAATATGCTGTAGCATGCAAGCCGGCTGTTTCTACTCGGGTCGTCCGTTACACCTGCGGACCAACTTTGGGGCAATGTGGAGACACCAGGGGACAGCGTTCTTCCGAAGTAGGGGTTCCAACAAGTCCTGCAAAAGGAAACAACAAGAAACAAACATGAGCCAAAGGCCCAGTAAGTCATGCACACGACTTACACAAACGATAAATAAAACGGTGCCGGCAACACAGCAGTATGCTCCGTCACCAATTCAAATTCAACTGGTGCGCGCTCGCTGGTTTCGGCCGCACACTACAATACTCAACCATAGTCAAGGTTATCATTTGACTTCAACAACCGAGCAACATAATTCCCGTTTACGGGAATGTTGGAAAGAACACTGTGAATATGAAGCTTTTACAATGAACAAACACGCCTAAAACAATCACAGAGTGACTCAAAGCATTAAAATATATATCCTCAAAACTCCGTCTTCCGTTCTTTGGCATTTTCTTTAAACGTTGAAAAGTCAGTCCATTCCTTAACTCCTGCAACAAAGCAAGATTTGAGAGTGTAGTTGAAATGGGATATCTCAGCTAATATGCAAAATGCCGCAGTAACTCACAAGTTCAAACTTACAGAGAACTTACGGTTGTTTCGGAAACTGAAAGATTCATCCATGGATATACCTCGACTGTTGCAACTAATCAACTTCAATTTGTACGAGTTAGTTCACACTCATACGACGGACTAGTTACGTTCTGCAATTGTAACTTACCTTGTTCGCACTAAATACGTCTGTTGATGGTCCACCTACTGTAAAATCTTGAATTAATTCACAACAAAGTAAGATATAATAAGGAAACTGATAAGCGTTGCTCACGAACGTTTAGAAGTTCAAATGTAGCTGCAGTGCTTCTTACTCGACTATGACTGAAGAAAGACGGTAAACACGACAGTGCGAACCAACCCACAACGCACGGGATGTACAGAACGGTCAACGCGCGTCCACCACGCGGATGCATCAAAACAAAGTAGACGAACTAACGGTTGTTGGGACATCATGAATATGAATATTTGTGAATATGGAAATGGTTCCATAAACTTTGTTTCCATGCAACAGTGTCAGAATGACCATATTACCTGTAAGTCCGTTGACTTATCCGATTCGCCTACCGTGAGATCGACTGTTGGCCAAAGTTTGGCAAGCCCACTGGAGTCAGCCACTTATTTTCCTGGGTAGTAATCACTCCAGAAGCAGCTGCTGGCTACCCAATTATTGCAAAATACTATAACGACTGTTTGTCAACATTATATACTTTATTATCAAACACAGAAATATTAATATCACACGAGAACTATCAAAAAAGATTACATTTGCATTATTCGTCTTTGTTCGTGCCCAGCAAACAAGGCGGAGTCGATTTGGAGTTCGCCCCCCTCTGGCCACAAGTCGAACTGGAGTCGGCCTGCACCACAAACTAGAGCCGTGCGAACTTCAGCCACCACCAGACCGACTGTTGGCCAGCAACAAAATTTGCCAGCTCACTTTCTGCAGGACTGTATGATGGGAGCATTAGTTAAATCGTGTTGCAGCAAACGTAATGCCTTCTCATCTCGCTTATGTATTTAAGCATCACAAGTGAAACCCCCTATGTACAACGCACCCCAGCGGGCATTCACCCAACCCTGTACACCAACTGGTAGAACTTTCGTAGTCTTCACGCAAACCACGCCGACAGGAGTATACAAACTAGTCGTCGTTACACCCAAACGAACGTAAGTAGAACTTACGAAACGGGAGAATATACTTTGTACAGAATGCAATCAGTTTCGACTTCTTTTTTTCCTTCGTCTATGTCCACTCTGCGCCGGGAGCAACCTGATATGAGGACTGCGAAATGAGGTGAAATATTACCGGTGAAATAGTTTCGTTCGTCACTCTATGCTCCAAGAACCCTCTATTCTGATCTTTGGCTCCCTGGAACCATAGTTTGATGAGATGATATGTGATAACTGTGTTTTTCACCGACAGCACCTGCTGAACTAATAAATAATGCAGGTGATACTTAGGCAATGACTTCACACAACGGAGTACCCTTCTGACTAGCCGTGTTATTAATATCTAGTCAGTTCATCTCACCACTGACTTCGTTTCCGGAAACGAATGAGCAGACTTTGCGTACGCACTTGGCTATTGTTATCACACGATGAACTTTTGACAGCACGCGCGTCTGAAAATGTTTTGTGATAAAGATTGTGCCGTCTAACCGTCCCTTCTAAGTGCGCTGGTGATTGCAGTTCCTCTTAAAACTTCTTTAATACCTCCCGGCTGACTAGGGGAATGTATTTTGGATGGTAGTAGGAATGGTTTTTTATTTGAATGAGGTAACTGTGGACGGGAGTGAGGAGACGAAAGATAAATACGTCCGAATATTATTCGGTGTGGCCCCACCTGTAACATACGGTTGTCAATCAGCGTAATCGTTTCCTTCAAATGCATCATTTGATTGTTGAAGCTATACCATCTTCGTTTTACAGGGCTCCCAAAGTTCTCGCTGAGGGAGTCATCAGACATCCACGATGTAGACGGAAAAAGAATGGGCGAGCTATTTTCATAAAAAATGACTACCATTCCAAATGATATCATACTAACTCTTTTCCGAGATGGTCAACATTCACATGCAACAGTATCCTGAGGTAACATGATGCGAGGCAACAATTTGGCTTGCCTGTTGACTACGGCCAGTTGTTAAGTAAAGCTGTCCGAAGATAACTTGCTAACATGCACCGTGGGTAGATGTTCGCCTTGTGACACGCCGCTCTTAAAAACGACACAATGCTTTTGTGTCCGACAGTAAGAAGAGGTCAAGAGGAGACTTATTATTCTTTTTGTACGCTGACAATGCAGCGTAAACGGCATCCGTAGAAGTGAATTCTGATACACGTCCTGCCCTCGGTTTACACCCTGATGCTTCTTGATAGTTCTCTTCGACAGCAATGAAATGCTGTAGTATATCTTACCGGTGTTCTCCAGAATACGAATGCCATTCAACTAAAAGTTGCCTACGGGTGGCAGCGCGTGGAATGATAAAAATTCCATCGCCTTTGGCTGCTTCATTGTTAGTCAAGCAGCCATCGAGTCCCCAACAAACACGCATGGCTAATAACCGTTACCTGTTTCGTATTCAAAGCCCAACAGCACGAGACATCCGTAATTTCGACGCCTCAGTATTTATTCGTTCTAATATGAGTTTCTAACACCAGTGGCGCGCCGTAAGTTATCAGTAATTACGGATTGGTAAGAATGACAGAATTTATTGCAAATTGTGCAGGATGGCAATGATGACAAACTCGTCGCCATCAGGGGGCGAGGACGCATTTACCTACAATAGGGGACAACAACTTCAACTTATCATCGGTGGAGATGGCCGAAGTCCGATAAATGCACAGGTCAGATGAGGGGGAAGCATGGAAGCAGAAACCACGTACACGTACGAATGGTTTGCGGTATATCCCATCGTTTTGCTTTTTTAATGCCGTAGAGTCTTTTGTTTAGCAGAACACAATTGTACGGGGACGCGCAAGAAACATAGCACCTGGTGCGCACGCTGAACATGTGTAGTGGTCAGGACTAGTTGCTGAATAGACTAGGTAAATTCGAGCGTACCTCACTAGGCTATCGATGATAACAAAATGAACGAATGGGACAGAATAGTTACGAAGTTCCAACAAGTTACGGTAATCAAAAAGGTTTGACTCACAGGAAAGTGTTCACAGGTGTTCGAGCTGACCACCACAATATTCCAAGTTACCAGTATCTGGAAGTGAGTGATATCACAGAGTTGCCGTGGACTGATGAAGCGCGATCAGGGATGCGACGATGTTCGTAGTACAACGAAACCAAAAAAATTGGATGATAGATCCGTGTAGTATCGTCAAACGATTGCGCATCGGAGAGAAGAGCAGACTGATGTGCACAAAATTTGTATTGAATTGCAAGGTCACTTTTATCAATTTCAACAAAATGCAAAGGTGATACAAAAGGGTGTTGTACAAAAATGAAACATCGTTTGCAAACAAAAATAAGCAAATCTCTACACATGTCAAGCTTCAATTTAATTTCACTACATAAATCGAGGTCATCCACCGGTGCACCACTGCATTGTATGTAGGTGAGCCTAGAGTATCCAAACACCCCACCATGCACTCGGGTTACCGGTTCTTTCGATTCCCCAACCAGACGTAGGATGCCATTCATGAAACTTTTGAAGTAAAACACTCAATAATTGTGCGTATGTGGGTTGAACAATGCATATTATAACCAAGTTGATCGTCCCCAAACAGGTGAGTAACTTAGACGGCAAATGTGACAGGCGAAAGTTGGACGTTATCAGTTAGGGAATGATACACACCGGTATGGGATAGTAAGTAGATGGAAAGGAACAAATTTAGGAAGTTCTCATATATGGAGTGTGAGTGGAATGAACGCATAACTATGGAGCCCAAATATAATAAAACCATGCGACTGTTATTGGCTTTGGAACGTCCAAAATTGGTAAACATGTCATATTCACGGGGGAAGTCAATAGGTAGGTGTGAAACGGATGCCTCTAGTTTACTCTCAACAGCCCGTTGCGAGCCACTTTACAGACGCAACCCTAGACGTTTCTCTGAAAAGTGCCAAGTGTTGACTAGCCGTTTCCAGACACCAAGGAAAACAGGATGCACCGGGTCAAGTGGAAAATCGGCAACCATATACAAGGACAATTGATGCAGCACAGTATTTTGGATGCGACGATTAGGCTGACGGCATTTTTGGAAAGACGAGTCAGCACGAATGGCGCAGGACTCCGATGGAAACGTCATCAGTCGCGAACTGTAGCAAACACTTTTTTGTACACACCTATAACATCCGTAGAAACCGTCACGATTTTTCGCCTGCCCGACGTAGCTGGGAGCTGGGACACCGTAAATAACACCCTGAATGTCTACATGAAGGGTAATATTGTCATACAGCGTCAGGCAAGCACCGCCTACTTTCCTCATTTCGGGTACAGACGTCTGCGGATAATCACTGACGAGATCAGGGCGCCAACGATCGCAGTACTAGCCGGTGACCAATGAAGTGCTTGTGAAGGGATGCACAATGCTACCCAGTATTGGCTATAACTCTGTACCTGGATGGTCAAACGACAGTACTCCATCTACGTTTACTTGCATTTTGATATGGTGATTCCTGGTAAAATGTTGACGGCAGTGAACGTTATGCAAACAAGACGGCATCCCTAAATGTGCACAATATCCGCTAGTAAGCATTGTTTTATGTACGCTCCGGGAATTCATGCACAGTGTGCATAGATTAAGCGGTAAATAAGGAATCACGGGTTTTGATAGAATCAATGGTGATTTAAGGTCAGTAGACATAACCGATTTGGAATAGACTGAGAACAACCTAATGGCACCTGAAATACAGTATATTGCGAGCGACTGACTGACTGCTACCAAAAAAACTGTATAAGGGAAACGCGTACCACTAAGGGGCAGTATTTTACTTAACAGCACTTCAGCCAGTAGTAGATGCCGCTACAGGAGCAGCAGCTGTGACATCTGGACCAATTACTGTGGGTTCATGCGATTTTTTTCCGTTGCATTATGAAAAACTACGCGATATCTAACCTGTGAGCTCCACTGATGTCGTGGGTTGTATGGGGTCAGCTTTCGCGCAACACGATGCCTACTGTTGGAACTGGTCCAACAGATTAATACCCAGTCTGTTGTCACTATCGAAAACCAATCGACAACGAAAAGCAAGGACTCAGCTCGTTGACCCTTGTGTATTAGTATCGACCCTGGAAAATAGAGTATAAAGAAAACACGTCAAGCTAGCGGGGTACGGAACGAGTTGT
>JTDE01000558.1:146952-157876 GCA_014338405.1 Paragonimus skrjabini miyazakii | reverse complement strand
TGAATGCGACTGTCAAAAGTATCATATATTATAGTCGCTGCATAGCTCTCCCCCAAAAGGCTAGTAAGTATTACACATGCCTTCGGTATTCCAGAGAGAGAGGGAAGAAAATATACATATAATATCTTTCTGGACTATCACAATTATAGGGTGATAAACACACGAAGAATAATGACATGGAATGAGGAATGTCAAAGTTCAGGGCGGGGTCAGTCGGAAAAATGGCCGCTGCGCTTTTAGTTTTTGTTATTTATTCTTCGGTGCGTTTCTTCTCTATCGCAGCGGGCTGCCCAACCCTAAAAATTCTTGAGAGAAAAGGGGGTAGGTTTGTCCAATGCTGTACGATAGGTAGCCGGAGTTGTCTCTCCACGCACCATGTTCGGATTGTCTGTAAAGGAGAAACACAGTGAAGTACCCGCGCGACTGGCGGAAATGTATAACACACCATGTCAACGTATCCGGTCGACCTAATAATTTCGTAGCCGACGACTTTATAGACCCTGCAATTTTAAATATGACTGCCTTCCGTTTTTTTCCTTCTTCTTGTGCTCCTGTCTAAATTTGTTAGACTCAAGAAAGAAGAGAGTTGGCGTACGAATAAGCCTGGTCCAGAACAACGCCGTTTGGGTTGTGGACCCGGCAACGCATGAGATAACTGCAAAGGCATGAAAATTAACAATTTTTTGTTGTTGTTAACATATTGGCTTGCGAAGTTCCCTACCAAGCCGATTATACCTAGAGGTAGAGGGAGCACGGACTGGGGTTGCGGGAGTTGCAGGGAGTTCCGGGGTCAGAACGCTTTTTGCGGACACAGGGCGAGATGTGCCCTGGACAGTGTTGCGGAGGATTGTTCCCCTGTTAATTTCAGATGTACGGGTTGGATTTTGAGAGAGCTCTTTCGACGGAGATGCTCGATCTCAGGATCAGTGGCTGCGCGGCAGCCATGGCCGCCGAATCGGTGCCACTGTCAGCAGATGCGCTGAGGTTATGGACGCGTGGAAGAGCGTCCGCGACAGTGATTTCAGTACCTAAGACATGTCGTATATCAGTCGTAAACTGAGAGATATTGTCCATATGCCTAACTTCCCTTGGGGAATGCCTGTCGGAGCTGTGCGTGCCTATTGTAAGATGTGGACTAGGGGGTGGTACACTCAAGCAACCTAGTAGTGGGTGAAAACGCTCCACTACTTGATCAGCGATTTCCGCTATCTCGGCGGGAGTTTGTGAACGAGTAACTGAAACTATTGACTGCGTTACTTCTGGCAGTTTGCTAAGCCAGAATTCCCTGATGAGGGATTCGTCCATGTGCAAGTTGACGATCATTTGCTGCATCTCTGCTAGGAATGTTGAAGGACGTTTGTCGCCTAGCTTCAAGTCGTGAAAAAGTTGTTGTACTCGGATCTTTTCGGAGGGTGTCACTCGAAGAATAGCTGCCTATTTTAGGGTATCGTACTTATGCTCCACCGGCTGGTTTACTATAACACCGCGAAGCTGTATGGTGACTTCACTCGGAAGTCTGGCTAACAACTGACAGAATCTTTTTTGATCAGACGAAATTCCGTTGTTGAAAAATTCTGCTTCTAAGTAAACAAACCAGAGAAGAGGGTCCATTTCCAAAAACGGAGGGACCACTAGCGAATTAGTACCGATGGAGGGGCTGTCAACGTTCTTAGATAACATTTCAGATATTGGGTAGTGATTACGCGGTTGCGAGCTATCAAGGGCTACTAATGAAACCGAATTGAGCAAATATATAAATGAACGTATACACCAACAGAGAAAAACAACTGTTTACACGAACGCCAAGAAAAACTATAAATATGCAAAGGAACGAACTCACCAAGACGCAAAGGACGACTGTAGCGAAATGTTCGAAAATTACGGGCTCACCAATTGATGGATCTGGTCCAACAGATTAATACCCAGTCTGTGGTCACTATCGAAATCCAATCGACAACGAAAAGCAAGGACTCAGCTCGTTGACCCTTGTGTATTAGTATCGACCCTGGAAAATAGAATGTACAGAGAAAGCACGTCAAGCTAGCGGGGCACGGAGCGCGTTGTCATTGTAGCCCCGGGACGGATATTGCAAATGGCGTAGTTTGACTAAAGCAAAAGTAGGCAAAAAGCCAAAACCATCAAAAATGTACAAGCGAATGCGACTGTCAAAAATATCATTTATTATAGACGCTACACTACCTTTCGTCCAGCACGCCTAACCTACCTTTCTCACGCTTTGTACATCTGTTAGTAGTTCACTTACTATATCATCGCTTCACTTCAATCACTCCTATTATAAATGCTGGCTAAAGCAATTTATATCGATTGCGGGTTATATTCGTCAATAAACAATCTTTGCTAAACCTGGAGTAAAGAAGCCGAAAATATGAGATACATTCAACGCGTTTAGAAAGCTTTTTACAAAATTGTCAGTGACCACCGACCGCGAAAAATACAACGCAACCGGACGCAACACACATGAAATAAATGGAATCGTAAACGCGCGCTCGCCAGAGGCACAGATTTTAAAAAACGCGCACAAAATGGCGGTGGTCAGAAACGTGTGCAGATAGGACGTTCTGAATATGTTTCAAAAACACTGGGATACGTCTAACTACCAGTACTTACTCTCATCCAATTTGTCATTAATTTTTTGGCAGGTGTTCAACTACGAGATTGAGTGTGGTTGTTGACTCTTCTTATTCTCATCCGATTTTGTCATTGTCAGGCCGACTGTTGGCCAGATTTTGATCAGTACATTGGAGTCGGTCTGGGTGTGATCACTTCAACTTATTCTACTTAACACGTGAGTTTGCTACCTTTCTTTTCATTCCACAAACATCTGTTATACGAGGAGAACCTCTGCGACAAGTGAACGCACGAAACCCCGTACTGACCGAACGATATACGAGATTTTCAACTTTTGGATTTCGGGGAGCAGTCGACATAGTGATACGTTGGAATCGGTCGAAATTTTTCGTCATA
Source organism: Paragonimus skrjabini miyazakii (assembly GCA_014338405.1). Classification (NCBI taxonomy): domain Eukaryota; kingdom Metazoa; phylum Platyhelminthes; class Trematoda; order Plagiorchiida; family Troglotrematidae; genus Paragonimus; species Paragonimus skrjabini miyazakii. Next base: position 154,891 of record JTDE01000558.1, on the reverse strand, counting down.
TTTTGAAGTTTCCCGTCCTTCCCAGTCCAATCTGATTTATTTCAACATGTTTCCGACACTGTTTTAGTCAGGCGATGACGAAGTCCCTTGAAGATGGATTTGGACGTGTAACATGCAAGCCGACCGTTTCCACTCTGGCTGTCTGTTACACCTGCAGACCAACTGTGGGGCAACGTGAAGAAACTGGGGAACAACGTTCTTCCGAAGTAGGGGTTCCAGAGACAGTCATATAAGGGGAGACATAACAAACAGGCATGAGCCAAAGGCCCAGCAAGCCATACACGTGACTGACGCAAACGAAAACGGCGTCAACAACAGCAGTACGCTCTGTTGCGAAATTCAAATCCAACCCGTGCGCGCTTGCTGGTTTTGACCGCACGTTACACACGTACTTCCCTGGCGTCACCGGCTAATACATGGCCTCGTAAAATGGTCAATTAATGTGACATCATATTTTTCGGACTGCATCTGTGGAACAAGCGAGCTATCTCCTTTCCTGGTGTGTGTGTCAAAATTTTGGAAACCGCAATCCTTTCCTCTCTGATTACGCCAATTTTGCTGACAGATTTCTTGTTCGTTGTATTAAATGATTTTTTGTTGTTTTGTATCGTCCATAGTGCTTTGCACTAATCGCGCACTTTCAAGAGTTTTCCATAGATGCGTTGAGAAATATGCATTGGTATTATAACAGCAACCCTTTGAAAGAACTACTGCCCGATCATTTAACGCCTTTTCTTAGTTCGGAGGCAACCGTTGCCAGCCATTACAGTCATTACGGTAAGAACCCACTCCATGAGGTCTGCGTTGAAGAAGTGTGTGCGGATGAAGTCACTTCGGCGTCAATAAGCCTTAGGTGGACAGAAGTCACAAAGTTAGGGTGGCGACTAATAACTTACAGCTTGGTTTCTACAAGCTGAACACGAAAACTTCGTATCATGACTCGCATGTGTTATTTTTTTGGCGCGAGACCACTTTAATACCTGTCGGCTAGGAGGGCTTAGAAAAAAAGTTTATGGTTCTCCAGGTTGTTGTGCATAACTAAAGTTGACTGCTGCTTTAGCTTTTTTGTATAAACGCCTCAAAATGGCTGAAACGCTCTTCTGTTTAGTTGAGGAAGTGTCCATTTAATCACCATAAAGGTAACCAACCCACATTCTTGCAGCCCCCTTTTGATGTGGTAAGTTAGATAACAACCCGATTCATGGGTCTCTCTTCAGATGGATTATCATGATATATACTATTCTGAGTACACTCTGAATCTAAAGAGCATTGCAGGAGTCCCTCCGAATAACACTTGTGCACATTTACTATCATTTAGGTGAGATCCTAATTATCTGTTAGATTCTTAATCGCTTAGAAGCCTGTGAGCAATGAACGTGAATCATCAGCGTTCTAGATTTTTGGGCTGCCGGCGTAAAGAACGGCGCTGCTGGAAATGTTATTTAGAGGAGCCTTCTGATGAGCAGGAAGTAATAAAGGACTGAGTGCTGATCTTCGGGACAGAAGTCTGATCTCGCTTTGATTGTAAAATTTCCGCCATCCAGCAGAGAGATAATCCAGCGAAGAATCTCTTCTCGGCTATCATAAGCTTACAGCGTACACCTGAGCAGACTATGCGGGTCATGGTAGAAGGTCATAACAAAATCGAAGGTAACATCTTAGATGAGACCACTGACTTTGGCTACCGTCAAGCTACCCTTTAGGATAGACATGTTTGTGGCCGATTGTTGTAACGCTGGTTAATACGACCTCAAGCTATGCCGACTGATTGCAAAAGACTCAGCAATGAGGCACGACAAAAGTCCTCTGTATATTGTCAATAGGGCATTATATATGAAATCAACACAGCAGCTGGCTTCATTGGCTTGGCTTCAGTAGCTCGGCTTTAGTAGCTTGGCTTCGGCCTTGAGGGACGACTGTGTTGGTCACCCCATAACATGTTCCAGGGTTTTTGTTCGGTCCTTGCATGTTCTGTCTGGTGCACTTGTTTGACCTTTCGGTGAGCGCCGTGATGCGCGTCCCAACTGAGATCATTTTGTCTCGAGCAGTTCGTGATACCGATGAACTGCTGAGAAAGAATTCGTGCTAGATTGTTGAGAATGGCGCGTTTTAATAAGCGCCACATCACCTTGTACAAAATGATTGAAAAGCCAACTGGCCGATAACTTGCAAGGGAGTGGTGATCGCTAGCTCTGAATACAAATGTGACCGCTTCCACTTCTATTCAGTAAGAAGAGTACCAGCTCGAGCTGTCTGTTCAAACAGAGTAAGAAAGGGTTTTTTTCTTAACTACCAAAAATGCTATTTGTACATAGTATGGATCCTTGCGAAACACTCAGATGCCACTTAAAGTTTCCCAATGAATTGTACACGGTACCTTCTATTCGTCACGTAATTTGGCAACTATGACCTCGTTTGCCACCCCAGACCCGGTATATACGGCTTTTGTAGAAGGAAGTGATGGTTTGTCCTGTCGAACGTCTTAGTGAAATTTAAGAACTCGAGGGCAGCCACTCGTTTGTTGCATACGTGAGGGACTCACTCATAAACACAAAATCGGTATTGCACGAATGATTTCTTAGACCGTCATGTTGCGTCCGCACTAGCAGACACTTTATATATATGCATCTTCATATGTAGTTATCCAGAATACCCTCCCTGATTTCAGGAAGGCGAGATAGTAAAGCAACCGGGACGAATTTGCCGGTGCAGGTGTGGTTACCGCATTTGCATATTAGCGAGAGAAAGCCGTGTCTACTTGAGTTCGAGAAGTGACCTGTAAAGTAGAAATGCTAAAACAATTGGCTTTCAATCAGGACTGCTGTATAGTTCGTCAGTATTCCAGATGGTGGTCCGTTCAGATTTGGTGGACTATTTATCTCTAAATGAAGCGGCCCGCTTTATCCGTTGTTACTACCAAAGTTCATTACAATCTCCCTGGTTGGACTGCCGCTACCGTTAAATGCACCGCTTTCCCTCCACATTTTACCGGTGACCGCAGCAGATTGTGCGAAAAATATTTGCAATCTCAAAGTTGTATGTTGACAATCCGGTGGGACCCCAGAAAATCTATATAAAACCCTTAAATTTCATTAATGTTGCCGTTTGAACCAAGACATGTCTGCCGGTTATATTATACACTGCCCAGAAAATCTGACCGTCTACAGTGGTCCGGTTGTAGTTTGAGCTCTAGCACCCAGCCAGCCTCCATCTTCTCTGATGATAGCGCGTCCCAGCTTTTTACAACGGCATAATCAAAGAAGTTTGGCCTCACCTAATTCTGAGCTGGAACCATTTCAGTTTGACAACGAGTTGTATCAGGCTCATATGTGTATTTCTTGTTAGAAGTCCGACCTCCGCGTTATTCAGAGATCCGCTTAGTATCTAAACACTTGTGTAGCACCAAAGCCTTTTATTCTCCACACCGGCAAGGATATCTTGGAAAGTCGAGACTCATTATGGTCTTTTGTTTAATAGTTGCAACCAAACCCGTGAATCCCCTTGGTAATCGCTTTGGTACGTATCTATTTCTCACACGGCGGAATTGCACAATTCTGCCGTCTACTTCAAGTGAAACGTAACGTGCACTTTACGTGGCAATACTGATACCTTCGTCTTTCTACTTTTGACCGCCCTTCCCAGCTTAGTTAACTCTTGTTTGCCTTTCTTGCGGCCTCTAACCACTGGTCCCCAGATATGAATGCAGGCTTGATTTGGCCACCTAATCTCCTTATTACTACCTCCAACTGTAGCGCAGAAAGGATTCGCCAGAGTTCCCGGCCACCCTGGACAATTTCTGACCCCGTCCCTCAGTAGATGTTTTCACTTGACTGCTTTGGGTGGCAAGTTCCGTACGATGCACCATTATTGCATCCTATCCAGGTCGGGCATCAAGGGTAGATCGAAAAGGTTGCCTACAACCATCAAAATACCCGAAACAATGAAAACAATTCCAAATTATCGTCAAAATTAGTGAAAAATAATGGCCTCAGAAATGAACACTACCGTTATTTAGACTTCAATAGCCCAAGTGAGATTTCCGATTCACCGGAAACTCCACGATACAGGTGTATAAACCCGGAACAAAATATTTTGTAACTCTGCCGAGAAAATTTGAATGATCGGTGGGGTATCATCTAATCCTCATGAACCCGTACTGGTGTACAGAACCGAAGTTGTCGCCTATAAGGCCTACTGCAGTTTTTGTCTGAGTACTGCCTCTAAAACTTTGAGTACCACAGATGCAAGACTCATTGGCCTGTAGTTAGTTGTTTCCTCTTTGCCATGTCCCTTATGAATGAGGCACTGGCGGATAGCTTCCATTTCCTCGACAAACCAGCTTTCCCGATGGACCTGCAGAAGTGGTCTGTAAGTTTCTCAATTAGGATCTCAATCAGGGTTGTATGTAGCCGGGCTTAGTCCATCTGGCTCTGCCGCGTTAGTAACTTGATGTTTTCCATCTTTCCGAAGCAGATTATGTTAACTTTTTCTGTTAGTGCAACGGTAATTATCTTTATGATGATTTATTTCGAAGTGTCCCCGTTTTGTGAATTCACTCTATTGCTTAAGTTATCAACTTACTGAAGCAAATCAGGAAGGACATCCACTTTTTATCATTAGGCCGCGCAGCAACACATCCATTTTTGGTTAGCCGTTGTTCGTAGGGCTGACATGGGTGGCAGATTGATGCGGTGAGTTCGAGGTTGCTTTTGACGCTCTTAGTGGTTTTTTCCTCTGAAGGCTCCATGCGTCTCTTCTGGCTGCTGCAGTGGATATGCGCTCGACCCTCGTTCACTGACAATTTAAAACGCTTTTCCAGAAGAGAAATCACAACGTGGTTCCAACAGGTATCAAAATAAAGAATGCAGTAAAGTTTGGAAACTAACCGTTTATTTCCAAAAATGTTTGAAGATGCGATAAGCAGTTAGCTTTAGCCTAGTCTGGGACCAACGGCAGGAAGCAAAAAAGAAGGAAAAAGGCGCAAGGTGGGCTCCAAGCTACTCGGCAGCACTCAAAGTGCGTAGAACCTTCGTGTGCGTTAAACAATGCTCAAAAAGGTACAGGTCAAACGACTTCGAAGAATAGAATAGTAGATGGGTCGGTAGGAGTGAGGCAAGCATTCACTGTGTGCAATTAGCTGCATGATTGAAGAAAGTGACACTGAATTGATATCAGGCCTCCTATAGCAGGCGTACACAGAATCATGCGTACAGAACGGATAAACAAAAAGCACGGTTGCAGCCGAGATCCTTAGAGAAGCCACACGACCGCTGGTCGCTATACTGCCAATCTTTCTGAACGTTTTACTGACGCAGTGATTAGTAGACTGGATCTTTTGAGCTCCACTCCATCACAATGAAATGCTCTTCCTAGTTAGTCTTCCCAATACACCAGGTACATCCATCTAAAACGGTAGATAGTTTTGAATGCTACTCCAGCCCCATGCCATTTTCTTACGTTAGTCGGTCTATCCTGCAGATTGTTTTGTAGCGTTGCTAGACGTCTATTCGCAGAAACCTTCTACGATACTTATGCGGATTCTTGTTACAAGACCCCCATGATACGTGGTCAGTTACAACTGTTTCAATGTGATTTGGCTTCTATCATTGGGGCTTGTGGCAAAAATTAGGTATAGATTTATTACATTCTCATTTACTGTGCATCTCTGCTAGTTTCTTATGTGGTGGTAGCCCCTGGGGATGTACCATCTTCAGTGCTGTCTCCCAAATGGAGCGTTGCGGATCACTCCTTGTTGTCAGACCTACTATTGGCGCATTAAAATCTTCCAAAATCTTGTTGATATTCACGGGCATTTGTGTGATCGTTTTCAACACCCTCCGGTCTCCAAATGACGAACAAGGAAGGCAACCACACACGCAAATAATGACTGCTGCCTATTTATTTGTTCTAAATCTGTCATTCATTAGCTGCGTACTTAACGTGAGAATCTCACCGTCGTGTTCTTTTAGTTCCCATGTGCTCATCTGCTCCGTCTGCCTTGTAAACATCAAATGCTCGGGTTCAATAGCCATCTACTAGCATTTCCAGGCTCCACGACGTACCTGTTCATACTATGACATTTCACATCAATGACAGCACCCATCTCCATCTAATTTTCAGATGCAGCATGTATTGGTGTACACCAGCACTACCCCAAATCAGCGCAGCGTTCTCCCTTGGCTTCACAACCGTGAAACAATGAAATACCCTCTTTTTGTGCTCCAGATGGTGACTCACCTCCGGATTTTTACTACCTGTTTGTAATCTTGCAGGCCTCGTAATCAACAAAACCAGGCATAGGCTAACCGAATGAAACTATACTCATATCCACCATCCATCCTCAGTAGTATTAGAGGTCTCTGATAGTCGGTTGGCCCGCATAATCGATTGTTTCATTTTAACAGGTGTTCCGTTTGAAGTTATACTTATACTGCTGAAACACATCCTTATTTCAAGCAGCCGAATTATCCCGCCCAGTCACTATGTTCCAATTAGGCGACCGCGGGGTTATCACGGCAGCAGCGGGAAATCTGTCTCAAAGGTAATTATTGGCATGTTCCACCAACACAAGTCTCGGTAATGTTGGTTCAGCAGTTGAATTTTCTCTCCAGCTATCTTACCATAACGCCTGGAATGTCAACTCTTCTCAGGAGACTTGCGAGGTGACGGGACGTATCATTTCCTCTTTGGACCCCTCTTCTTACATAGGATTTCGTAATACTTAATGGCACAACTTTCTTGTTTCTTCACAAAGATTAGCCACTATCCTTATTTAGCCGTTTCAGTGTCTTGCTGAGCTATCTCTAACTTACCGTTGATCCTGTAGCGGCTAACAACTTTTCACTAACCATATTGGACTTCTAACGAGCCTTAGTTGGTGGTGCCTTTTACGACGTTGTTCACTGTTCCTCCAACACACCTGACTAGCCTAAGGAGTGTTCTTGTCTTTTTCCTTGTTTAAAGATCTCTATGCTTCCCATTATTCTCTTATCCTTTATTCACACCTGTAGTGCCAATGTTAAGCAATCATTTATTCCACCCACTTAACTTATACTTGATCGTCCTAAAATTACCTATTATTCCGGCGTTGTTCACTCTATCTTCCTTTGGTATGAGAAAACGGTCTGCACAATCGGTTCGCCTAACTCATCATTGTTCAAAGGACTTAAATGAACAGTTGTCTTTTCTGCTTACTCCGCCTCATTTCCGTCTTCCTCCCGCGCGGTGACCAAAAGCCTACAATCACATTGTGGGCAGTGTTACCTGAGAACGTGGACCCATCCACTACGACAGTTAATTTAGTACATTTCTCATGATGATGATGATAGACTTCACACTGGACTCCTTTACTTGACACCTAGGTCCAACATTTAACGTTTTCACACAGAAATTCAGCCAATCTGATCACGTTGTGGGGTTTACCGTTCATAGTGGTAACAGTACAACTATCCCTTCTAGTCATAACCATTGGCTGCGTAATGCTGAATAACTAATAATCTTTTTGTGCACTATGTTCGTTAGCTGTGCGCTGGCAAGTCATAGACAATATGAATATTCGACCAGACTATAGTGAAAGAAAGAAATAATTAAAGTTAGACCTTTTAAGGATAGCCTCAGATGGAACACTCACAACTGTCAGCAGCAAATGGCTCGCCTTGAATTGTCTTCGCCGACTGTCACAGAGCTTTGTTCGAAAACAAAGCATTTGTAAAACTGAATGCGTATATCTGACGTAAACGAACGAGGCCTTGACAGTATTGTATACATTTTTTCTAAAAAACGTCAATCCGTAAGTCTGATTAACCTTGTTCACTAAAACCCCCGGTCCTAACCCACTTCAGTCTAAACCGTGCACTCGAATTCAGTGAGTTTGCTGCAGTCCTAGAAAGTTCTTGACTTGTAGCTGACCTTTCAGTTTTTTTACAGAGAAAGAGCAGAT
>JTDE01000558.1:126169-137433 GCA_014338405.1 Paragonimus skrjabini miyazakii | reverse complement strand
GCTTGCATGCCAACAGTGTCAGTTACTGAAAGGCGACAGTCGAGGAGCCCAACACCCCTTACACCCAATACCAGTCTCCGAAATCAGTGAACTCTGGTCGATGGATCTTATGTGTCCATTTCCACTGAGTGCCCGCGGTAACCAGTACGTTCTGGTCAGGACAGAACACTTTACCCGCTGGATCGAAGCGACTGGCGTTCCGGGTCAAAAAGCATCTACGGTGGGAGACATGGTGATGAAGCACATCGTAGCAACCCACGGTGTACCAAACGCGAGCTTTGCAGATCAGGGACCATGATTTGAAAGTGGGGAGTTTCGAACACGCATGCAACAACCGGAAAGCAGGCGCATCCGAACGACACCATATCATCCGCAAGTGAATGGCTTAACTGAACGTAACAACTGAACGGTCAAAGAATGGTTATCAGCCAAAGGAGGCGGCTGGGAGTCTGCGCTGCCACTGGTGTCATTGGCTCACTGGGTGTCCGTGCATGCGAGCACGAAGAAATCTCCATTTCAATTGATGTACGGTAGAACCCTTCGACTTCCGGTGGATCAGGACATTGGAACATGGCCAGAGTGCACTGCTTCCACTAAAGAGTTGGTTGCCGAAAGAGAACGAGCCAAACGAAATCTGAAATCATCGCAGGTACGCACAAAGGAGCAATCCGCAACGCCATGGCTCAACAAAACTAGAACGTTCAACTTAGGAGAACTGGTGACGTATAGAGATAATCGGAACACGGGCGCCAGCGGCCCACGATCAAGAAAACTTCTGCCTAAATGGAATGGTCCGTATTTGGTAATTTCCAGACAGGGCCCAATACACACGATCAAGAGGGACAGTGAGACGAAACGAGCGCATGCCTGCGAGTTAGCAACGTGGCACGAGACGCCGGCGCGGCGAACCATAACATCAATAATCCGGCAGGAAACACCGCGTCGATCGGAAAGGATTCGTCAACAGATGCAGAGGAACCAAGGAACCTCAGAAGGGGGAGGAGTGTTGTATGGAAGAAAGTTTCTTTGTGAGTAGTATGCTACTCACAAGTAGTATATTACTCACAGGCGACATTCAGAAACAAAAAGACAAGTTCCCAACGCCAAGAAGACGACAGACAAGAAGAGACTATTGGAATAGTGTGCACGCGTTATGGGAAAAGTTCAAACAAGGCAAATAACGAAGTACAGTTACCCAATGTATGTGAATGCATGTCTGCTGTGCAAATGAGTGTACGCGTTTGTTGTCCAATTTTTGACATGACCTGTGCGGGAGTTTGCGCAATAAACAAACTCTCAGACCAAGTGTCTTTTGCGGTTACACCACTAGGAAGTATCACCACAATTTTCTAAATTATTAATATCCTGGGATTACAAATACCGTAGAGTTGCCGTGGATTGCTGAAGCATCATCGAAGCTGCAACTATGTTATTAGTACGACGGAGTTGAAAAGTTGAGTGAAAAATCCGTGTATTATTGTCAAGCGTATATCCAAACGGAGAATAGAGCAGACCGATGTGAACAAATTTTGTATCATATAGCGTGTTGGCTTTAATCAATTTGACCAAAATGCAAAATTGATACGAAAGTTTTGTTGTACAAAAGTGAAACATCGTTCGTTAACAAAAGTAAAGAGAACTATACATATCCATACGGTTACCTAACTGTCCCAAGGAAATGGTGGCCAGCACCTTCCTGGAACGTATGGTAGCACATTTTGGTGGTCCAGGGGTTTCGTCCCCACATCGTGAATAACATGTTGAAAGACATTTTCTAGCACTTTCAAATACTTTAGGACGTCAGCGTACTTGTATTATGGCTTACCATTCAGAATCAGATGGAATGGTTGAACGTTTTCATTGTCAGCCAAAAGCCTATTTTAGTTCCCATCTTAATCCTTTATGGAAAGGAGCTTTTCTGTTCGTCATTTAGGTCCTAGGAGAACAGTGAAGTAAACTTCAGAAGCACAGTACAACGATTATACTATACTAAATTTTGGTTTCACTTTTAAACCATTAATTGAACTCACCTCATCTTCACCTTTTGTTGCATACGACTACGGCAATTAAACAACTCGTCTGGAGTATGACATGCAAAAGATACGCTCTGGATATCCCAGAGAACAATCATCAGCCGTACACATGCACCATATGTTATCTTCACCTACCCATGTCTTTGTGCGTGCTTGCGACAACCACCGCACACCCTATACACTGGTCCCAATTGTGTTATCTCAAGAGACTTTTACCGTTAATCGCAACAGCAAACGTGAGGTAATTTCCATCGATAGGCTAAAACCGGCTTTTATGGAACAGTTATCAGCCGCACCCCCTCTATTGGCAAAAAGCTTTCTCAGTCCAGAACCTTCAGCATCTGCAAATAGCGTTTCCGTAACGGTAACATTGTGGTTGGCGACACCCCTAACTTCTGCTTCCTCTATCCCCAGGCATATTCACTTTGGAAGTGAGCTTCACACTTCTGTGCGTTATTTTTTGAAATAACGTTCATACTACAAAGTGTGTACACTTCAGTACTCACGGGCGCGTCTACCTACACACTCATGCTATTCAGATTTGTTTCGTGCACGAACGTAGCCATAAATAAACAGAAGAATTTGTGTTGTCTATTTATTTACTCATGTTCTTTTGAGCTAACAATTAAGCAAATATTAACTGAAACACTGGCAGGTCCTCAACCCAAACGGGGTTACGCAAGATTATATCTACTCTCATGCTAGGGAATTTTCGTCTGCAGATCTATTACACGTAAACATACTTTCACAAGAAGAAAAAGGAATAGAGCAACAACGTTCAAAATACCAAGTTTTCAACGAATGGTCAGTCTACAGGTTATTAATAGTCAAAACAGATACGCTGATGCGGCCGGCAAACCATTTTTGCTTGTCTTGCAGATACTTTACTGTTCTTCTCATTCCATATAATCCAGTCTTGATGTGTGGGTAGATATCTTCCTGATGCCTGTCGCACAGCAGTTGACACACTTACTCCCTGACGTGTCGGGAGTTTTGGGGGTTGGGAGAATGCTACGATACAGAAGGTGAGCAAAGAGGAAAATTAAATTCACAGCTATGAATCCCATCAGCGCAGCTGCCATTCTCGATCGACCCTTCCCCAAACTCTGGCGTCCCCTCTTTGGAATCCCCTATCATTATTCCCTTCATGTGTTACGCTATGAGTCCAGTCTTCGAAAGAATGCAATATGCCATATTCCTTACTAATCAAGAAGGCAAGTGTAAATTTTACTGGTTTTCTAGAGGAGATTCGCGCAATGACCACAAAAAAGGTTTTTTATAATCGCAATTCACTGCTAGTTTTGCACTTCATATTGCTATTGTTTAATTCAAGCCGTCCATTCGTTACTTTTGCTCTGGAGCCCAAATATAACATGCTTCGTGGCTCGTTAGCTTGGCGTGCTTCCTCTGTGTGTTCTGTCTTCCAATGTCGATGATAACACACAAGTTCATCGCCCTAGGTCTTTGTTTTCATTGTCATACTATAGTGAGAATCAGAATGACCATTACTCACAAGCGAAAGTGGTTGAGCGATCACATATGATCATTCGGTCGTGCGTAGTGTAAGGTCACTGGCACAATGGTCAACAAGGTTGCCTTATGAAAGCGTGGCCGGAGATCTAGTCCCGACAGTGGCAAGGATGTGCACTACTGACGAGTTCTAATGAGAGTGAAACCCGAGTCTAATGCTTCTTTTCGATAGGTACCAACTGCAAAGTCTGTGGGAATGTGGTAGCTGTGATCAGTTGTGGATGATATTCAACTAAGAATCAGACTGTTCCAAAAATAGCCAACATTCTGCAGTAACCAGCAGATGAGACATACAAACAACAGGCTGTCCATTTTGCTCTAAAACCGAACCAATGTCATTGGTCAAGGCATCAACGATTAAGCTAAAGTTAGGTTTTGGTGCAAATGATCGCCGAATCACTCTTTGAAGAGGTTGTGTGTGGAATGTGAGGACAGTTGTGTGTAGGGAAGAAAGTATGTGACCATGCTGTCTGTCTGCATTCACTCCCTGTTCCTTACACAATCTTGATAACAATTACAACCCCCCTCGAAAAAACTGGGTTCGTCGTTCGAATTGCAAGCAGTAGTTGTTATTCCGCTTACTTGTCTAACCTTGCTCCCATGAAATTAATCCGTTTTCACTTTTTATCAATGAACACTTCTGCATTCATAATTTCATATCCGCCTTATATTATTGTCATTACGTGCCGTGTTGTAACTGACCGAGTTTACATATACTACTGGTCTGGAACTTTATAAATTTGGTGGATACACTATCGAGGTTTATTGTCATTTTTGTTCTTTTTACTATTTTATTGTAATTCAGTAATTTATTATTATCAAACTCGATTGTACAACTGTTCTTTCTAGACTGGAATCGTTTGATTGACGGATTTATTGGACAGTCGTTGATTTAAGTACTTAACTATTCGAGATTCAGCGTATAGATTGGGTAAGAACAAATCGACGAGTACGTAAACGTCTGTGATTAATGATATTTGGTTTCAAAAAGGTCCATGCTATGTGTAAATTTTGCGCATTACGTTTTCTAATACAAAATCTGTCATTAACAAAATGGTGAAAAATGGCTCGGCTGTCTAGGTAAAATTGGGTATTACTATAGTATACTGTTTCAGATATCTATAAAACGAACGTAATTCATTCAAATTGGCTGACGGACAATTGCATACCAAAGACCTGTTTTTTTTAAACTCTGATTTGAACATGTTGCAGGCAATTAAATAGCCAAAACAGATAAATTTCTGTGTTAATAATTGGGTAAATGTGTACTAGTAACAACTTATTATGATAACTTTTGGTACGATGAAAGCCAATCTTTCCACGGTACATTTGGTGATATTGGGAATTATACTGTTCTTCCAGCACTATCGGCAACTTTGACAGAAATCGGTAACTCAGAAGAACCTTAATATTAAAGGTACTGAAGCACAGGAGAAACTGATTCACGAACAGCTTGTTTTAGGCTCAGAATTTTGAAGTGACTTTTTTTGGGAGCACAAGTGTGAACACAGGGTGCACGTGTCTTACTTCACACAGTGAAAGTTTAGCGTAAAAACCAAGTTTTCTGTTTGTTGGTTTTTGTAATTTAATCAAGAAGTTCTTATTTTTGGTCGCCATCATTCGTCTTTCATCTGTTTTCACCCAATTAACATTTCATATAAATAAATTGTATAACTTCCCACTACTTTGATGTGGAGGTTTTACATTCATTCTAACCGTGTTTCCAAATCGTACACGACTGTGAATTGAAAAATAAAACATGAATGAATACACTATTGCCTAACCAGCTTAAGCTCTAATTGTTCACAAGTTACGTCTACGAAAGGTATTTTCAACAAGAGGTAAATGAATAACACATAATCCCCTGTTATGTTTAGTGACAGTTCAACAAATACTCCAACTGGTACATTTTGTGCATCTTTAAATTAAAGTGATTTTCCAGTTGTGTTCCATTTTCTGTAAACAGGTGAATATTCCGCCACAATTTCCTAATTCATAGTAAAGTAAACATGGTGATTAGGTGCTCATAAAAGCACCTTTGTTAAACGAAGTGGAATGTTAAGTCAGTCGAGGATGGTTGTTCTATGTGTGATTATCTACCTAGTTACTCGTTTTATCATTCTTAGTGTTCCACAGTAAACTTTCTCGCAACACGAGTGGATCGTAACAAAAGGGAGTAGATAACATCGTTACGGACTTCATATGAAGTTGGGGGGTAAGTTGAAAGCCTAATGGACAATCTGACCTTGGGAACACCCCAACCGCAGACTGATTCAGTCACATTGACCATTCTATCATACTAAATATCCAGTAATCTACCTAATAGGCGTCATTTATTTTTTTCTAACCAGTAGCATGCTGGTATTATTGTTGAGTAGTATCTAATTTAATATTCTTTTCGCAGGCAAAGTTCCATTATTTCTTTCCATTATTCTCCACTGATAGCATGCATATGTATAATTATTCTACGTACATCGTGAATACTATTTTGTGACAATGAGAAAACGAGGTGTTTCGTTCGGTCATGCAATACAGTAACCTAACTTGATAGGACGTTTAAATTCTAACGTGGTCTTTCCAAGAACATAGACAAGTGCATCACAGATTTTCCGCATGCACGCTCGTGCAATTCATATTTTGATTGACCTCTTGCAACCGATTGATTGAGTCAATCATCCTTCAAATAGCTCAGCATAACCGTTAACCTTACACTTGAAAACCCACTCGCTCAGGCCCACCCATGAGGCTAATCATGTTCCTCGGTTCAAAACCAAATCGGAACCTCTCCCTATTTCGACAAATCAGTTGCAACTCTGTGACGTTAGTCTGACCAAGCGTAGGGCATGTGCTTCCCCACCAGGAATGTTGGAAGAAGCGTACTACAGCCGCACCCCCGTTTGTCCGGGTTACCCAGGCTTACCCTAAGGGTTGATCGTCTATAAACACGTGAAACCTAGCAAACCAAAAAAAAACCACTTGTATGCGCACACACCACCACTACTCCAAACTGCTCATCAACATCCCACATAGCCCAGAGGCAGGTGCGCAGTCATGCAGCACATTTCGGCGTAATAAGCGTCTATGTGTTCCTGTTGTTGTGTTTGTCATTAAAAATGTGTTCCGTCACGGTCGTCGTCACATGGCCACTGTCGTTTTTCTAACTGCTGTTGTTGGAGTTGGTGACACCGTTGCCTGAGCTGGAAGATGAGGGTTGCGCGTTCGTGCGTAGGGCTCGTGCGCAACCGTGGATGAATGTTAGGGTGTACAAATGTTGCAGGGTTTGGAGCCAATTAGCACAGCTAAGTCAATTGGAGATGCTGGTGATATGGCCTCAAATCCACATTGGGTGGTGCACTGAAAAGAACAAATGTGTTAACCGAAAATCAAGTGGGGAGGAATGCGGAGTGAGTAACGGAAAACGGTGCAATCACGGCCGCCGCTATGTCATATGACTTTCAGTGAGTACGCAACACAAATGCTTAGTATAATGAAGTTGGCCGTTAGAAACCGAGCATTTACTACTCAGCTGTCCGTCTTTTTATCTGGGTGATAGGAACAGGCCTAGAAGTAAAACACTAGCAACCATATTTGTCTCGAAAAATCTTCTTCAAACACTTGTGGGATTAGGGTGGGTGCATGCTCGTTGGTACACTGATCCTAAGTAGCCGACTGCTTCCTGGAACAGATAACTGCATCCGTTAAGGGAAACAAATGAGTCCGCACAACTATCAAGGGATTTACTCTCGAAGTTCTTTAGCCAGTTAGCTTCCCTATCAAAAAAGACAAGAGATGAACCTCCCCTTATATTCAACTCTCTAACTAACAAGTTCCTGCATATCTGTTTGACTAAGCCCTTTTTGTGTATCAACACTTCTGTGTGTAAATTCAAATCTGAAGCTGTACAAAAACGGCTGTTTCAAGCGTTGTTTAGATCCGCAGGCTTCTAAAACATGACCTCCAAAATCGACAAAGTAAGCAAGGTAAGAAATGGTAAACGTTACCTATCTTGCCGCCTCCAGGAACTTTGTTGCTCTTTCCTGCAAACTGACCAACTATAGGGTCTGCTCAAATAGTTACCAATCGGCGGCAAACCCTTCGGAAGTTGTGAAACAGGTTAGCCTAGTATTGTTTCCTCACTGGTTTCTCATCAATGGGTTTAGTTATGCTCGTTTAATTTGTAGCACACAAAGCAGGTGGTAATAGAGGAAACCGAATGTTGTTACCCACCTTCTGTTTCAGCTTAATTGTAAAGCCGATCAATGCCCGAGGAATGGACGGAAGTTTTTCCGCCATTGGGTTTTTATGTGTACTCTCATGAGAATGCATATACTATGACAGTCGGTACACTTAGAATCCGTATCAAGACACCCATTTAGAAAATAGTTGAAGATTTACTGAAAGCCGATTCTACGGACACGTGCTTTGGACAACTGTGAACAGACCTTGACAGCCACATGAAATCTGTGCTGTTGGTACTTGTGAATCAACACGTGTCACGTTGATTTGTGAATGTCTTATAAATTGGGACGGATCACAATGAACTGGAATGGGTTTTGTGATGCTGGTGCATTCGGGACTTTTCGATTATATATATCAGTCCTTCAAGTAAACTGACACATGAACATGTACTGTCGTGACTGTTAACAGCGACCAAATTGACAGCCAGTGCAATCAACAGGACGAGGAAGATAAATGAATGAAACGGATTGGTTTTACAAGTTTTCCATGAGCCTATCGGAGAATTTTTGTTACAATAAGGAGTTTATATAAGATGTTGAGAGTCTTTTAGATGCATTTCATGCCTTAACCAGATTATGGTTCAGCAAAGGATGACGTTAGTTGGACAGCACTCACAATTGTTTCAGCTTTGCCAGTATCATGAACTTTTCAGCTGGCCCTTTCGGAAAAGAGTTGTACTCATTTTAAAGTTCATCAGTTGTGCATATCCTAACAGCGACTGGGATTCGAATCCCGGTCATGTGCTGACCACTGAGTCACTGGTCTCACAGGAGGTATGACTTAACTGCCACATTTAAACTCTCAGCTTCATCGGCTTGTGAGTAATGCTGTGACAAGCATATACACTATTGAAGAGCTGCAGAACGAGAGAAACTCGAGTACAAGGTTTTGTTTCGAAGGGGCCCGGCGAAAGCTGTAATCGGATGTGAGTGATGCTCTGCTTCTGTTAAATAAAATGTCTTCTACAGCTTACTTATTGTGTCCGTTGTACTTAATGTCCTACTGCCTTTGTAGCTTCCACTCTGAGAATTTCAGCAGACTCTCTTAAATCCACATAAATCTGGTTGGACAGTATTCGACATACGGTTCCCAACATATTTGATATCAAATTTCGGTGTTTGTCCCAATGGTCGTCGTTGTTAAATCAGCCATTCAATTAACCTATTTTCTCTTCTGTCTCGTAAAGACCACCGCATATTTTTAAAACAGTCTATCGACCAGAGCGTTGCAATTCATGCCAAACGTGTGGATGCATACGTACACACAGAATGAGAACGTTTATGGCTTATGTTCGTGTCACGTATAGCTCAAGTAAGCATGATATATTCGTGGTTGATGGTACCCGTTTAGAATTAGACCGTCACTTACCGAAGCCAAAGGACGCATGCACCTAACCATCATCACAAGTGACTTGCGTTGCACAACTTTTGGTTCCACTCACATACCACATATCCAGTGTAAACCGGAAAGAAAGAAAGACCAGAACGCCTGTGAGTAAGGCCTTTGTGTCCAGCCAGCCTATGCTTGTTAGCCTGTTGATAGGCTAGCATGAAATTGAAACCCCTCTCTCGAGAAATAAACAAAGATAAACTCTAATGGTAAGATCTAAACCAGGAAGAAAAATATTAGAAATATAACGCACGGGGTAGTTCATTATACCGGTACATGTTAGTGCAATCTATAGAGGATATGGAGGATAAACACGATTCAAGGTTAGACTGGAAGAAAACAGATTCACCATACAGTACACCAACAAAGTTGACGAAAAAGAAAGTTGGAAAGTCACAGACACCCAGATTGTTGAAAAAGGGGGTAAGTGAGTTCCAAACGACGGCAGTCATTGGTCGATGCGAACAATAAGAAAGGATATAATTGATATAACCTATTTGAGCTTGACATTCTCGTTGTCTCTTGGTCGACGGTATATTATGAATACGTTGGTGACCTACTAATCTGAGACGGACAACGCATCCGAGGCCTCCATTCACTGCAACGCCATATAGTCATATCAGCCAGACCTATCGCGCCGATGGTTTCCTTACGTACCGCGCGCTTTCGTTCCCGGCGGCACAATAACTCCTCGTTGAACTCGTGGACGCTCGTTCGAATCGTGTTCCTCCAGGCTGTCCGGTTCAACGATAATTCTTCCCAACATCTAAAATCAATTTTAAAACGTGAAAGACTTACCTGCACATCATCCTGGTATATCCGCTGTTGACCACTGGGATTTCGCTTACCTGATTTCCGTACGGCAGCTTTTTGGAATACGGCCATTGCTCGCCCTAAGGACGTGACCCAGCCATTGAAGTTGCTTCAGCACAGCGTGACTTCCATCCCATCCTTGTCCGCTCGCCGCAGTACCTCAGTGTTCGGAACCCTGTCCGACCACCGATTACCCCAGATGCGTCTTGAACATTGCAAATGAAAACGGCTCAGATAACACATGTTCCGTTGACACAGTGTCTAAGTTTCGCTGCCGTGCAACACTATCGACAGCACCATTGTGCGGTAGACACAGAGCTAACTGGCAATTTTCAGACTGTGGTTCTTCCAGACATGTCTTTCAAAAAATTCCGAAAGCGGTGATGATCTATAGCAAACGAGTGCGTAACTCGCAGTCCACGAATAGATCTGTCGACAGGTTGCTATACAAGTAGCAGAAGTATGCGCAGCTGCCAACAGCGTCACCATTGACGTGAATTTCAGGCGCAGGTGCAGGAAGAGCACCTATGTTGATATCCATATGTACATACAAACAAACAAACAGCATAACTAAAACATGACAAGTAATCACGAGTACTACGTATAAACGTATATCGTCCGGCAAAACAATTTGCTAGCTCTCTGCTTACCTGGATCATCTCAACAAGTGGACAACTTTAGTACAAGAGTTAAATGATAAACATTTCTTTTCCGTTTAAAGCTTTGACGGAATACAACGGTTTCAGGGTACTGGTAAATAGCTTATCACCGCAAGCGTTGGTTGAGGTTTGATCATGAACACCTCAATCGTGGGTTAGTGAATTGATAGTTAAGTCTCTAATACACTGAATCTTGTTCAAAAACATCTAAGATCAACTAATAGACTTGAGTTGTTTAAACACACTGACCTTGACAAAGAGGTTAACACGGAATTACGAGTAAAACACAACAACCAACTGAACTGTTCTTTCATGGCTTCGATCAGTTTTCAGTATCACAGTAGGTTGCTTTTAAACAAGTTATTCTGGATTAAATAGGACACACAAATGAGGTAAGTTTATCACTTACAAGCAATGGTATACAACTAGTATAACGGGTGGATATAATCAAGTTTTGCTTAGTCGGGCTGTTGCGGATCATTTGAACACGCATTTTCGGAAAATATGCGGTCTTGTAGACAATTTATTTTACTCGTAACATTAAACGGCTGGTTTAACACAAGGTAGATGACATTTTCGTTATTCTGTTGACAATATAGGC
>JTDE01000558.1:101439-126069 GCA_014338405.1 Paragonimus skrjabini miyazakii | reverse complement strand
CCGTGGCCATAGTCACATGAATACCTGATCGCACGCGGACAGGTGCTTGAGCCTGTCACCCTTCCGTGATCCGAATGATAATGGACCAATGCCTATCAGGTGATCGGGTAAGCGGTTGGCCTCTAATTGAAACCAGTCAACCACAATGCTGGTACATCTCGATCACTCCTGCCTCAGCGCGTAGGGGGTGTCGGCATAAAGCATGGAGTTGGTACATGATGGAATTGGAGTTGACCAAGTATGTGTGCGTGCGCCTTCGTCTCCCGGCTTGGAAGTAACTAACCGACAGAACAAGGCCACCAACCAAAACACGTGAGGTAAATCCACGCGCGAATAAATGCTGGAGAGGCACTAGAGACATTTTTTGCAGCTAACCTGATGACCGATTGGGGTGTAACGGCACGACTGCAACAGCACTTATGTCTCCATCACCGAGAGGCGTGGTGACAATATGAGGTGGTGGCGCGGAAAGAAGTTAACTGGCGTTCGTGTATACACAAGTGCCTCTTCAGTATTGGAGGCTTGTTGAAGTGGGTAGGGAGTCAGAAGGCGCAGCGCTACGATAGTTCGTCACCAATCGCCACTCCTCGATAAGATAGAAAGGGGCAATATCCGGAACTGGTGGCACTCCCGGTTGTGATCTTGTTGCCTGCCCAAATCTGCGTAAACGCACCCTTGTGTATATCCGAGTGGTCAGTCGGTATTAGGATAGCCAATTTGAGTTTTGTGGGTTTGATCGACGTGTGAGCGGGTAGTCGAAACGGTTGGTAGATTTTTCGGTTGTCACGCACATATCTTGGTGTGGTTACCAAGTGCACGTTCGGATGACAGATCGTGCTACCTGTGATTTTCTGAACTCGCCAGTGAGATAAATATTACTAACTGGTTCCTAAGCATTTTACAGAGTACAGTCCTAAGGGAGTTAATGTATGGACATCACCAGTGTAATCCACGTGAAGAAAAGACCGTACCCAAGGGATTTTGTACACACTGTCGGATATTCTATGTGAGGGTAGTTACTAACTTTCGTCTTGGATATTTCGGGTCTGAATGAGTCAATATAATTCTAACTTGATAAACATCCCATGACGTGACTAGTTACTAATTTAGATTCAGTGACCTGCTGCATAAGCTCGATGGTGCAACTCAGATAGAATTTGTGTGTTATTCATAAGCCACATAATATCACCTATATCTACAATGGTAGATAGCTTACGCTCAGTAGTTTCATTGTTTTTAAATAAAAACGGTAGTAAACCATATATAACAGTAGCAACTGATCAGTTACAACCCAAAAATTCCGGTCAGCGAATGTTTGACAAGAATTGTCATTCTTCTAGTAAACTCATTTGTTCACTTGGTATAGTCCGTATCTCACAGCTTCCAGAGACATTCTGCTGTGATGTTTACTGTTCATTCAGTATGATTTCTGTTCTGTATTCATGGCATATAGTCCACATAAATCAACCTAACTTCGGGGTGGTCATGTATTTATTAATTATTTCTTTTCCCCAGTAACTTTGCTGGCTTTTTTAAAAAATATGCATGCATCTTGTCTACAACACCTTGGAAAGGAAAAGCCAGTCACGAGGACCATCATATTTTTGATAATGATAGTTAAAAAAGGGAACTGAAATGATTCAGTGAAATAGGACCAGCAAGATTACTGAATTTATGGATCGGCGACAAAACAAAAAAGACGTTCATATTGTTACGCATGCAGTGGCTTAATGAGATTAGGAAAAATCGGTTCATAATTTACTAAAACTCCAGTTAGTTAAAGGAAATCTGGAGAATTGTGTACCTGGGTGTAAACACGTAGTAATCTGTGTGTGGATCTTGTTAACGAATTGAACGGAAATAGAGTTGAGTCTGACATTACTGAATGAATGTTATCCCCGACGATTTTGTCAGCAAAATGTGCGTATGCTAGTAATTGAGATCAAACGATACGAATGATAAACTGTATGCTTTTTGCCCCGTTACATTGGGCCGAAACTTATATCATTCTGCTCAGAAGTCATGGATCTTCTTTGAAATAATGAAGGGAATCTACAGAATAATAGCGTAACCAATGAAGAAGTATACGGACTTCGATTGGTTCTGGAAACTGCGAACAATTTACAGAAATATCTTCAGACGAACTACACAAAATCACCAGCTTAGCCATTTGTTACACATAATGAAAACAGTGCCACTGGTTTGCTGATTGTTCGAGTTTACATGTAAAATCCAGTTTTTTGAACTTTTTGAATTTCCATTGCTTAACTGAAAATTTAATGTGACGTTCGATGTAATGAAGAGAAATCCGGAGACAGCAGTTTACCTCTTGTCTCTAGCGTCTGAGCGTAAGAACTTGAGCTATGCATAGCTAATTTCTCTCCCTCTCATATAATCCACAATCAGCTGCTAACCAGATATATGGGCTCTAATGATTACCCAGTGAATTGGAGACTCAGATCAAAGATTTGTCGAAGAATATACGCAAAAATAACCCTCTCGATGTTCTATCCTTATTGAATATTTTCCAAACTGGACATATATTTACCCAGGCTCTTTGTGATTTGCATACTACAGAGAGGCTAAGTGACAGGACGCATTCGTAACCGTTAATGGTAGTAAAAATTTCTGAGTGGCCGTAAGTTAGTGGGCGACATCATTTGCAGCTATGGGTCAATAAAATCCTTGTCTTAGATTCCATTCGTGTTTGCAATAGAAATGATGCTTGAGAGTTCAGCAAGTATGGAAGATAAGACAACAAAACCAATGCATACTGTTTCTAAATCTTAAAAAGAGCTTCCAATTTGAAACTGACCGCACGTAACTCAACAGCATTATCTCATAGATGATTTCTATAACGAGTTGGTTAATAGTATGGTCTGTTCACTGACTGATAATATCAAAAATACAGTCGTAATGTCTTAATGAGTGAAATACTTTGCTCATCGACCATTTCGCATTTGTCTGCCTAATCCAATCCACCCTATGGAAACTTACTATAATGCTTAAAATTAGCTACATGTCCATGTGTTATCAAAATGTACTCAATATTGCTCCCGAGAATCTAACATGATTTGCATCTTCCCATTTCTTCATTCAATCCCATCAAGGGAACGTATTGCTTTAAATCATATATACGGCGTTTTCCATCCTCTCTAGTTTCTCAGGCCACTCACAGAAAACATTCACAAAGTACGGTAGTTTTATTCTAACCGGTGGCCATGTGGAATGAAATTCGTCGGTTTAAAACCATAATTAACTAAAATCAGCTTGTTCTTAGGGTACGAATCGCGGCAATCGGCTGTTCAAGATTGAATGCAATCAAAATATGTATTAGACAACGTACAGACTACCATTTAACGCCTGAAGACTAACCTCTAGAAATGTTAGTTCTATCATGTCCATTGTGCTACCAATGGAATAATGATCAACCCATGATGAGTAGGGATTTACTTTGGTTTAGGATTGATGATTCCCGAAAAACCTGTAAATCAAAACTAGTGCTTTCCTTCAGAACACATAAACTGAACTTTAATGTAATCACATCAATGCAATCACATCAAGTATGCGTGTCACCCAACTCATCAACCTATATATACACTTCTCTTTTGTTATAACGTAAGTCCATTTGTATAGATATAGTTGCTTCACGTTCTATCATGTAGCCTATAGTTTATTTTCTATCGCTTTTAGACGGTCGCATCCACCCAATGTCACACTAGGAAATCCGTCACGAAACTGAGTCGACTATCTATCATCTCATCTATTGTCGCAATGGAATAGGACAGTCATCCATAAATAAAATGCTCTTGCTGTTCAAAACCAAAAGATGCTTGTACTGTCCTACGTTGTGCAGATGAACCTCAGAACAAAGCTTACTGGTAGAAATCATCTTTGTCTGAACTCATCAGATGGAAGTATACCGAGGAGATCTAAACTGGCCACATTCACATGTTCCATTTTCTTGTTCTCTTATTCAAGTTTCCTGTGAAAATCGCATTCGGTCGGATAACGATGTTGATTGGGAGTGTTTCTTACTAACACCTTACAGATGTGGAGTCGCGCAGCTAGCTCCTATATAGCAGTTTATTTTCACTATGTTCGTAATGGGAAGAAAATGTCAAACTTTATCATTCAGTGATGCTTGCGTTTAAACTAAAACTGGGCAGGATTTCATGGATTACAGCTACCAACTCACTTGTGAGTTAGCTATGTTGTTTATTGCAGACTAGGTGCCAATGTTAAGTGCACTAACTGGAACTCTGCAAAAACTGTTTTTTATTTAGACTATTCAAAATTTCATAGTCGATGTGGATTGTGACATAAATGACTTACTAAGAACCACACATTTAGATAAATTACGTTGCATGCAGCAAGGTAATTACATGGTTGTGCTTTCGAATATGAACATCCGACCACGACTAATGTGTGACCAGCGATGCACTGGCGTGGGGACCGGATCGCATATCTTGCCTGTTGCGAGAAAAGGATATCCGGAGAAGTTCGAATAGAATATGAACTCAAATCTAAGGATTCTTTCTGAGAAGAACAGACAAGGAAATCTTTTTAAATCCGAAAATTGTGATTAGATGCGTGTGATTTTAAACAAAGATTCAGTTTCCTCATGCCCCCGTCAGTACTACCTGTCAACCTATCCCGGTTATTAGTCTATATCCTGGTAACATCTCTAGTAAACGTTCACTGGTCCGATCTCCAGGCAGTGAAGTAACCCTGTCTGAAATCTGCCCGACAGTGTTCGTTTACGAGTGAAGCTATGCTGACTGACTGGTCGATTACTGTACACGTTTTCTGCACACTGGCAACTGAGTGTAATACAAATGTCTAGCTGTTTGCTCTCCTGTAGGATGTTTCGATTTCTACAGCGTGCGGGGAAACACCAAAAGGAAGATGCATCGATCACTACTGTCTCAACAAATTACATAGTTTTCGAGTGAAACCACTTACATGCTCAGCTACGCAGTAACAAAAAGCATTGTAGTAAAGCAACGCCATCGTATATTTTCAATAGGAATCGTTTTGAGAACTCGTCGAACGCTGTTTGGAAAAGAGAACAGACATGATGATATGCTGAGAAAATGGTCACAAAGTTGTCAGGGTAATCTGTTATAGGCGGGTTAGTCGGCGCAACCACAGCAAAGAGATCATTCACTGGATACTATAGTTATAGATGAGCACTCTAGGAGGTATGTGCATACTAGCATCATCCACCACATTGGAACGTTTTAAATTTCAGAGCCCGTGTCGCTCATATTCCTTCACTGGATATTGCAGGCTTCATGGTAACGGTGCACGAATTAGCGGATTACGAAAAGGATTGTTCTCACATTTACTTATATACATCGCCCCAAAGATGCGGTCGGATAATTGCCTGATGTTCGGAGTCTGTGAAAGGGTGGGCAAGGTTTGTACAAACGAAGACTGTGTCATCGATGTAGACTGGTTCATTAGCATGTTTAGATGCGGCGCTAACAGGGCAGGGACAGGAGGAAAAGACCACGGATAGGGCATAGGAGGGTAGAATTGAGTGTTAGGAATTAGGGGTTTGGAATTCTCCAAGACATGAGCACTAGTCCGAACCAATTCATTCCATGTTGCTGTTGTTGCTGTCGTCGCAACGTGGTCAAGTTGGGTTCGGGAGGGTCTGGAATTTTGCAGGTACTTTAGCAATGCGTTGTATGTCTGTTGTGACGACTTAGGAGAATGGCTGAATGATTCGGAGTTTGGCGAACTTTGCACAATCGTTTGGGAGTTGTTCAACACAATATTTGTGGGAGAGATTGGCTCATAGAATTGTGGTAAGTCTACAGCAGTACGAAAGTTAAACAGCTGATGGGATGATGCAGAAAGCAAGTTTGTGTTTTTAGTTCCGGAGTGGTGAGGACAAGGTTCTTCAGTAACATTTGCTTTGAGGTCAGTCAATATTGGCAGTATGGGATTGGACATAAAGTCATTAATATTCGGATTGCAAGATATCACATTCCTGCTGAACTCCTGTTTGTTCTCGGTTCTGACTGATCCCTTGTTGAATCGAAAACTCCGTTTTTCCGCAATATCTCCATCAACATCATCATCATCAGTTTGCATATCATAGAAGCGTCTTTTCCATCCGTGTCGACTCTTTTCGGGGATGCATGGGGCTCCGGGTAAGCTGGGCGGAGAGCCGGCTGACTTGTTACGCGATTGACTATCCTTTTGCACGTGTGTGGCTATGTCATCATCCGAGTGAAGTTTACGCATATGCTTCTTCAAATCAAAATTTCGACAAAAGCCTTTTCCACAAAGGTGGCACAAAAATGGTTTTTGGGCCCGATGAGTATGCATGTGGAAACTGAGATTGTAAATTTGATGAAACGCCTTGTGGCACACGGGACATTTATATTGTTTTTCAGCACTGTGTGTAAGTTTGTGGTTTTTGTAGTTGCCTTTTTGGTGAAAGCCCTTGCCACATATCTCGCATGTGAACGGTTTGAAACCTGATGTGTAGAAATTGATACAACAGAATATGTACAAATTAAAACTATGCTTATGTTAATTTGAGTGAATGGTAACGTGGGGAAAACATCAAAATTAAGCACGGACATTAGGGATTATTTTAGAAAACCAAGCTACACCTCTGAAAGTGTAGATTATGCAGAGATTGGTCACAACCGGTATGTACCCGGGACAGTTCGGTTGTGTACAGCGACGAACTCTGTACAGGGTGTTTAACTACAAGGAAAGCAGTTACCCTCTGTTTTTCAATAACTATAGGTTAACAGTACGAATGCAGCATTAAGGACTAAAAACAATTAATCGATGGATATTAAATCGTTGCCGCTGGTCGTTAATATATATTCCCCTTAGGGCATACCTGTGGTGATTATCACTTAACCTATTGCCCACTACTGTTGTTTTATTACATTACTGATAATAAGCTGTACATTTGCGCCAGAGAGATAAATTACCTGTTTTGTTTAGTTCGATTGCTATTACTATTACGTCGAAGCTGGATGTAGCTCTGGGGTTGAGCTAATTCAACTACTTCATTTCTGTATCCCTGGACCCATCACAATACCTTTAGGTCTCATTTCTTCGAGCATACGTTGATTAATGGACTACTATTACCGCTGGTAAATAACGTGTGATATAGTGAGATTGATCGTTACTATGGCGACTTGCAAGGTACATACTTAGAACCGTGGCATATTATATGCAAGAACATTCCGCAACGATGTAGTCGAAATAACCGTCGGACGGTTCACTTCCTATCCGTTAATAACCACAAGGACACGAACCCGCAAGTGAGCTTGCTTGTTTGGAGTGCTGTGTTCCTCTGTAGTTGATGATTACCCCAGAAGTGACCTGAAGGTTGGTATCAGTTACCTTCTTGACACAACGCTAGTTAATCTTTCGTTCAACTTCAATCGTGTTTATTTCTGGTGGTTGTGACCTGCACTGTAGAGAACGCATACGCAAGCAACCGGGAGTTGCACCAAAAACCCGAGAGCAACTCCGACTTCTTAAGTGAACATTACATGAATATCCCAAACTGACGGTCCGTGGTATTGTGTGCGAAGGAGGTCGAACCTAAGATTGTAACTATTATAGTAAATACACTCATATTTCGGCCGACCCCTAGTACACTGTATGTGAATAGTAAGGCAAACTTTGTTGAGAAGTGTAAGTGACACGGGATGCAAAACCCAGTTGGTATACAGGCAGAGCCATAAGACCGAATTGCAACGAAAGATGCACTCTTCAGATCATACAGCCGTACACATACACACATAGGACGAAGAACAAGTAAATGGTTTAGAGCGAAATGAATAGAAATTATGAGACTGAGAAACCTAAGATCAAACCATCAGCAATAATAGGTCTACATCTAGTACATAAACAATTTTCATAATAATGAATGGCGGCATTTGCATAACAACCAGCCTCGTGTTAGATATCCTTGTTCTCGTGATCAATCGCATCAACTTCACTGATAACTCGGTAAAAACAATCGCAAAATTCATTTCACTGAAGTTGATTGGCTGCTATCTTCTTTAACTTATCCGTTTACCTATTCTGTATGAAACTGTTTATCATGACCCTAAACACCTCATTATAAATAAACTGGGAACTTAAATTAACTTAATTATAAATCATTCGGGCCTGAACTTGGTAGAGAAACCTGGATTACAATGGCTAGTTAACTAATGCCCGATTTTAGTTCTTTGTCACGTCACAATTTTTCAATTATGCATGGTAGCTAACGGCAGAGGCAAACAGGTTTTAACATTGTAGGACGATATTTTTCTTACATTATTCACTCATCTAAGCCTGTGTATTTTTAACGATTGAGCGAAAGAACCGGCTTAGCTCCCATCTCCCAATATCCCATTGTCCACCTCAATAATGCCGATTTCTTTGTGCTATTCAGTGCATGGAACCGGACGTAAATATCAATGGTCGACTGATTGAAAATGTTGAATTTTAGAAGAACTGAAGTGCAGTGAATAACTTTGCAGGCATGATCACATCATTTACGCGAACCTTATGAATTGGGAGGATGAACTTCTCTCGCAATGACGGTGTGACAGACCGTTCGCCAGAACCATATATATAACTAAGCATACGTATGCGAACACTCGAGTAACAGCAGTCGGCCGGTATGGTGAGAGAGAGCAGGAACCTCTTGTGCGACGCGACAGTGGGCTCTAGTTGGTTTGATAAGAGCGTTTGTCGGTTGCCGTGATTGAGCCTAATGATTTTGTTCAGTGTAAAACTTTTAGCCCGCTCAATAAACCACACAAATAAATACCAACTTGGTGTGTACAGTACTTTCTTTGAAACTGTTGTGCACTTATGTTTGGGTGATGTGTCGTCTTTTGATTTCTCAACCATAATGACTTAAGTGAATAATTTAAGAAAAGAAGTTAACAAATCATTCTCTGTATCTTTTAAAATTGTTGCTCCACGTTCATACCATAATAACGTTGTCAGATCAGCCACTGAAAAATGTTCCCCATAAATCTTGTGCACTTACGAATTCGGAACGCCGACTTATGACGGGAATCGTCAACGAATTAGCATCCGTTGGATCCGTTACTGATTTGCAGAAAGTCGCTGGTCTAGCATACGAGTAAATACTTGAAGAGTTGCTCACACGATTGGTGTTGCATTTTCCTCATCTTTTCTCTTATCACCGTTCTTAAAGCAGATAGTCATTGTTTATTACTCAAACAATCGGGTTCAAGGAATTTTTGTATTAAACGCATTACTGCCATGTCTATTAGTTTTCGCTTCTCAGGATACTGACACTCGCATGCTTCGCACGAACTTCACAAACTCAAGCCTGATGAATTCAGCGTAACCAACCCCAATCTATAGACTTTCGTCATCTCCATCAATCATGTAACATTAGCAGTTGACCGACTTGCAGAACTCGACTCACTGTGTAAAACTTAAATTTGACAATATAACTGACAATTCCTGGCCGCAGAACATGTTAACAAATTGACAACTGAAGTTTAGGCGAGTGGAATATTCCAACATTTAACATGCTGTCACTGGTGAGTGTGCTAAGGATATACAATGAATACGGTCACTACTTTCCATCATGGTAATCGACAATGGCTCTAATCAAACCTACCTAAACCCGATGTCGCGTCACGCACGGGATTCCTACTCTGTCCGACCACACCAACCAGCTGTTCGCATATTAACCTGCTTGTTCGGTTAAATCTCTCATTCTGGTGAACAGACTGCAAAACCTCTTCGGCACCACCCGTTGGTAGTAAATATATCCCTAGCCTTTGAAGTAAAAGCATGCTATCAAAGTTATTATGTGTTGTTTGAAGAACTATTCTGCCACGAACGTTTGTCCTAATAAGTGTTTTGTACCCTCAACTACAGTACAACTTTAGTCACTCTGATGACAACGTTCAGGTTGTGCATTTTCCGTGTCAGAGACCTTTACATATCCGAGCTGGAACAATCATTGTTCCGGTAAAAAATCAATCACGATGTAAACCCAGACTACCAGTTTTCTATCACGACCAAAGTCATTCACATGCACGGATACATTTCCAACATTGCCGGAACCACTTCGATCGCTTTTGTTGGCTCCGATAAGAAGTCAACGAAGTTGAACTCTTCTGAGACACTTTATCCAGATACGGACTGTCGTTCTGTTTTAACAGTGTGTGCTTCTGTTATTCGCTACACTTTTGCCTACTTCAATAATCGTGAAAGTAACGAAAAGCTTTTCCTCATTATACTATTCACCGAAACACCTTTTAGTACCCGCAGCCTCTCCTGTGACGTTTAACGCTTTTTTCATGTTGTTACATCTTATTCGTTCTTTCAACGCAGCAAACAAGGATGTTCGAATGTTCTTTCGGAGAGTAGTAATGCATTCAAGAGGTTGATTAGGAATTGTTTTGTGACCAGCCTTGAAGTTTATTATACGTCATCTCAACTTTTACACAGGTTGATGGATAGTTAAGATTGATCCTCAGTTTGTACGTTTCAGTTGTGAAATATTCAGATGGATACCAAACACTGTTGACATCTTTTTCTACCCGTCTGATGCATCCAGTTCAGAGAAAGCATGCAGAAGATTCCGAATTAGCAGGAAAAAATCACTCACAATCACTGTAGCGTATAAGTTGTTTTTCGTAGTAATTTTTCAATGACTTCAATTTGAAGTGTATTCGTTGAATATGTCACACGTCAGGATGCATCCTTTTCCTAGCTAAAACATCTTCGATCACCGGAATGTGTTGCTAGATATTTCATCCTTTAAACAGCAGAAGTCAAACCGCTCTGTTATAATTAGGCATAATTCTCCTTGTGCTGTGTCAAAAACGATTGACTTTTGTTTGTTTAAGATGTCTCATGTTGGCTGGTTGAAAAAGTTAGCAGGTCTCCGGAAGTTAGCAGTATAGCTTACATAGGATTACATCCTTTCTTGTTGTTCGTGTCGCTCGAACTATCTTCACAAATGTTTTAAACCATTGGGGACTACCATGGACGACTTGTCGGTCCTTATTCCATGAATGGCGATATAATGCTTTGGCAAGGACGAATCTATTTATGAAGAAACACTCTCGCACGGAAACCATGTGCACAAGGTAGAAAACTACTGGCATTAGGTTCAACTGTCGACGGAACAATCCTTGAATTTCTAGAGCCTGATTGGCATCCAGGCCCTCCAAGAAATGAAAAACTACTTAGGTCTAGTAGGAATAATCCCTGTTTTTTTGCACAAAATCCTCAGGGTAGATCACTGAAATATAGGAGGACCTTCATAGACAGTATTCACACATCGCTCAAGTAAACTATAAGTTGTCACAAATTCGATGGTTGAGACTAGTTTTAAGCATATGCACCAGTTGCATCACTCTCTGAACCTGGTCAAACCAAAGTATGCCAAATGATCACTGAGACGTACGGGCAGTGCTGTTATATCATGACCTCTTACAAATGTCAATGAGTAGAGAGCCCAGTAGAGCTTGGGTGAATGAACCTGACCATCTGAACGTATCGTCTTAGGTAATGCATTTACAGAATGATCCTTCGACCGCAAACAGCAGCAAGTAAATCAAAGGTGAACAACTTTAGGACCTTCTTAAAAGAACGACCAACTTAATGAAATTCAATAACCTATGTTCCTCCTTTCATGGCACTCCTTCAGTTCGTCGTGATCTCAAATAAACCACTGGTCATAGTATAGATCTGCTCATCTACAGTTCCTGGATTCAACTAACCATTATTTAACGCTTTTCAGATCTGGGCAGACTGACAGTAGCCTGGTCTGCCCATAGTCATGTTGGTGCATAATAGCAAGTTCGAATAACTTGTTTTTTTCCTTTCTAATTTTGTATATGCCAAGATTTTGTTCATATATTCTCCGCAATATTTTAAAATAGTAAGAGCACATGTGACAAGCGCATGGTTATGTTGACGACCTTGTGATATTGATCGAATTTCGTGAGATGAAGTGCTTTTCCCTCCGTGAGGAACTAACTTGAGATAAGAATATTCATGGAGTTAAGTATCATATTTTGCCCGCTAGTTACACTAAAATCTCTTGTCGCCAGTGAAATGCATTTTCATCTAACCGAGTTTTTCTTGTCTCATTTGAAGCTGGGAAAGTGTTGTTGAATACGCTACCATTTAATTCACTAACGTCATGTCTGTACTAATGATGCAACGTCACTTTTGAGCGAAGAATTCCATAAATTGAAAACCTGCTGAGAATGCCTGTTCTTGTGGAGTCTAAGAACGGATTACCTAGCACGAGCGTTTACCTGTCGGCTTCCACTGATATCTCCTTGTATTATCATTCCGAATCCAGCTGAACGTGAATTTGACCGCAACACTGTTTTGGAATACCATATTCCCCAGTATTTTGAGGCTTAGTTGGTAGCTGTCAGAAAACCTTTCAGATCACAATCCCGCAACCCACTTGAACAATACCACCTACTCTGATTGTAATATATCTGTGATATCTGAGACATTTGTTACAGTGGATAAAGAACGTTCTGTACTTGTTTATCTATGAATTCTGTGACTTCGGAATGACGTCTGCCTATCACAAAATCAAAAGCCGTACACTTTTAGTGTCATATATTTTGCTCAACGGTTCGAAGCAGTGGTTGATTCGCAACGAAGATGTGTGCAGACATGCAGTGATTGAGTATCGTTTTATTTTTTGTGAATTAGCCCACATCTAATGGAACAATCGTTCAACTAATCCAGCTGTTTGTATTAGCGCGCTTGTCTAGATGTTTTGAATATGTATTAAACCGGTAAAATAACAGAATTACACAGATTTTAGTAGCTGGGTCAAGTTCTTCATGTGTGAGTACCGCATTTGCTGCGTAAGGTATCATTCGCTGAGGCCATCAACAGCTAGACAAAACTGAATGCACTCAGCACGTGTGAAGACCTTAATAGTTCTGCTGAGTAAAGTTGGTAAATATTATCTACCTGTTTTGTAATAACCTAAGTCGTCTGTCGAAAAGGCTATCAGACATTACAGCGTATCACTACCATTAGAGTGTCTACACTCACAACAGTTCAAGCTCTTTTGTTTGAATTTATTTTGCCCAGTTTTTCTGTTTTCCCTTCAGTTCGATTGCAAAATGTTTCATCTAATTTTTGTGGTGAACGACGGTCTGAACCACAGTAAGGTCTTTTGGAATCTATATGTGCTAACGAGTGAACTGTGAAAGGAAGGAACCAATAGTCGGGCCCAGACTAATGCCATTTATTACCTTGTATCAAAACACGATTTTCAGGATTTGTGCCCGCCACTAGAATTGACGCAACGTTAACAATAAGCAACACAATGGAATAATAGTCAAGAAAATAACAACGCATAATTAATGAATATGGCGTCCTATATAGCACCCTTTTGAACTCGCTTGGTTATTGCATGCACGTGTAGTTAATCTCCCCTGTCACCTGCTTCAACGATTACCAGTTTTGCAGTTTGCTCCCCGTTGTCTCCGCTGATCAGTTTGTCAGCGTGTTTTAACACTATCCTGTTTACCTTGTATCGCCTGGTTTCTGGGATGGTCAGTCATGTTAAGTTAACCAAACGGCATCTTTTTACTTTGACCCTTGTGAGAGATTGATCTACCAGTATTAATCAGGCAAACTATCCAACGATTAGTCCACACTTGAACATGCGCCACTATTATAAACGAGCTTTGCCACCCGTCACAAACCAGCATTCAGTTAATCGCGACCACAGTTAAACCAATCGGTGGTCCATTCACCTGCAATTTAAAGGTCACTGATCAAAGTATTCCGTCAGCAAACCCGTCTGACTGTTCCATTCTAATTTTAAATCAGTCGTAACGTTCTGAGCACAGGAAAGAAGGTTTGTAACGTACAGGATAGTTGATACAGTATTTCATGGTTGTTTACATATGGACAGCATATTCTAATCCGTCTCGATTCTGCTTGGCTTTAAAGCAGCGGTATATTACGTGCACTAAATATCTTAGACAGCCCTCTCTAAAATGCCGTTCCCAGACCGGTAGCCGTGTGGGAAGGAGAGGAGGTGCATGACAAGAAAGTATCCGGTTTGAATCCCTTTTGGATCATGTCTATCTGAACAGACAATA
The DNA here is from genome assembly GCA_014338405.1 of Paragonimus skrjabini miyazakii. Lineage (NCBI taxonomy): Eukaryota > Metazoa > Platyhelminthes > Trematoda > Plagiorchiida > Troglotrematidae > Paragonimus > Paragonimus skrjabini miyazakii. The sequence goes on along the minus strand of JTDE01000558.1, from coordinate 111,940 downwards.
GACCAACGAAGCCAATCTCGGAGTGTTGGTTTAGGTGTGAATTCCATGACCCCATTATATCGCTTTACATACGAGTAAGTGCGATCGCGATTGTTTCAATTCATAATCTACAATAGCTTTTGCACTTTCCGAACTACTATGAGGTTCTACTAGCAAATCGGTCTGTGTTGAGAGTAATGTGACACGGCTACACGAAGAATGGTTCACATCAAGCTGAGGCTGAAAGCTATATCAGTTTAAAACGGGGTATTAGTTTAAATTACTAACAGTTGTGTGAAATCGTCTGGTTTTACCATTCCATCATAAACTACGTTGTGCTAACATAAAAAAACATGTTACACTGTAAATCTGGGCAAAAACATCATCTAAATGCCACCAGGGCAATTATTAATTGTTCATTAAAACTCATCACAGTTGTTTTGGAGCGACTGAGTAACTGACAAGTGTATCCGTACATTTGTAAGCATTCAGGTATTTATTACATATAATAACCACATATGGTACAAGTATATTAACTATACAAATGTCTCCTCACAAAACCGACCAGGGATGGTTGAGTCACCAGTACTTTAAAAACACTTAGTTCTAGCCATATTCGATTGGTATCGGAATCGGAAACTCACCTTGATGTATCCGTGAATGTGTATTTAACGTCGAGCTCCGATTGAATGCCTTTCCACAAGTCCAACATATGTGCGGTTTTTCTGAAGTGTGAATAATTTTATGTCTACAGAGCGTACTCGCTTGACGGAATCCTTTATTACACACCTACGAAGCAGAGGATAAATTTTCTGGTGACATTCATTCACACACTGTAATATAAATGTATATTGTAAATTTCGAATGACACAGTTAAATAGGATAGGAAACAGAATCATTAGGTTCATTTCGATCAGAAGTACAGATCACCTAGGAAGTTCCTGGTTGTCCAGCGTTAAAGTTGCAACTCTACAAGAGAGTTCGAGTGATTCTCTTGGTTACCTAGCCATACCCATGACATTTCACATAAGCGAATTTGTATCAAAGGATAATCGTGAACATGATTCTACCGTATTGGTTAAAAATGTCCGTAAGCAGAGTAGGCTATATAGTAAATTTATTTACACTACTCTTCCAAAATTAGCCGGAAATTTCTTGATGAACAGCTTGGGAATTAGCAATCCAGACCCCTGAGTCAGAAGTGAGATGACATCAATAAATATAAGTTGGGATTAATTAAAAGTTACATTGATATTAAGAACTTACGTTCGATCATAAGCATATTCCAGTTGACAGTTTTGCATGTACTTTACTGTTTTCATGGCTTGAAACACGTAGATTAAATGATGTTAAAAACCTGTTTAACAACCACATATAACATACTGTCTTAAAGGGAATCGATGTAATTCACTTACTTTGGGTCACTGTAAGATACACCAAATGAAGATTTTAGGGGAGAAATGACTATTCATTGGACAATTTAGAAAGTGCATAACTGTTTTAGGATAGGATTATCAAAAATGAGCCCGAAATAAACCAAAATTTCTAGTATACAGTCAGGAATTAAACGACTACAATTGGTTAATTTCAAAGGTTAACTAGGTGCAACACACGTGCAGCCAACAACATAGTTACAAATGTATTTTAAAAAATTGCTGGCACATTTCTGTTTTGTTACACCAAACATTAAATCCACTTTAGTGTTCGTGATAAACAGATGATCATAGACATTGGAAAAATTCGTTCAGAGTTTGCTCATTCACGGTAGTTAAATAACTATAAAAATGTTTGAAAGAGGATTGTAAGTATGTATATTGTGTAGTTAGACAATACCCCAATGATAGAGTAAGCATGATGATTTACCTTGCAAATAAACGGTCGTGCCCCAGTATGAATTGGCATATGTCTGGTGAGATTGTAATGCGCCGTGAATACTTTACCGCATTCCGGACAGGCGTAGGTCTTCCCAGATACACAGTCATCGTCCTCCTCTAGATCCCGAGTTCCATTCAATATCATTTGTGCCTTAGACATCATTGAAGGAACAGTATCACACAGATCGTTTTGGGATAGCTTGGTATTACACTTGTCCCGTGTTTGTTCACTCGATTTAGCAGTGGCTCGTTCTCTAAATTTGTCCACAACGGTTGAATTGCGAGAAGCTGGATCGTTGTCTGAGCTAACCAAATCAACCAATCGTCCCGCCTCTTCAAGATTATCACATCCTGTTCCAGCAGTAGTGTTGATTATTTGGTCAATTGAAAATTTGCCAAGCGACAAACTCATTTTTATTCTGTGCACAGTAACAGGCAACTCAGTTGTCTTGGTAAGATTGTAAACTTGGTGCACGTTGTGATCTTTTAAAAAGAACGGAAAAAAGTAATTTGTCTAAGCAGGGGATGCTACTTAAATAAATGTCGAATACACACACACGGTTGCAATTTATTTTCCATTGTTCAAATACCAGAGGCATTGCCAATTCTATTTATCTGATTTTCTATAATATTCTTCTACGGTTTACCTCTAGAAAGCAGTCTACGCTTTCCTATGGCTTTTACTAAACACTATAGGGCTAGGTTTTAATCATTCACTGTGTATTTTGGTGAATGGTTGTATAATGCGTAATGATAAAGGGCTTGGTGGTATTTGGTGACTCTGTGAACCACCAAAGGATAATTTTGTTATAATATACTGTAACGAAGTTATCATATACGTTACACTTGTCATGTCCTTCACTTTCAAAAGTTAACCTTAACACTCAGTATCGTTTAAATGACCCAGTTATGTTGGAGTTCTTCTGAGCATTTCCTCGGTCACTACCTCTGTCTCTCTTAGTGCTAGCTAAGTAGTCTACTTATCTCAACACAATATAGTGAATCGTTTACTGTTACGTGTGTACGCGATTTGTAAAAAATAGAATCCGTCTGTCAGTCAGTTCGTTCATCCCTCCCACTGGTGTGAATGTTTTGTGATGGAAAATTCTTGGCTATAGCTTATCACTCTGGGTGCATACAATACGACTGACATTGGAACTGTCGGTTTAGACTGTTAAAATTTCAGCGTGCAATAACAACTGGATAAAAATTATCTTTCAGAACATGAACTGCACATGTCTGATGTGCACCTAGTAGGGTCTAACTTGGGAAGAAAAATCCGAAGAAACGTTTTATGCATCGCTAGATCACGTCTAACATTAGACAGGTAGGTGTAAAGTGCAACATATTTTACTTACCTCAGGTATTTCAACTCCACTTTAGTTTGATAAATCCAAAAGTACGGCGAAAACTGGTTGGATGTTGGATCGAGTTTTGCAACTGAGGTGGTTTGATAACTCCAACGTGTGTTCAGCTGCAACGGCTAAACACGTTTACGTCCATCTGCTATCACTTTCATCCTCCATCTGTCACCCCTTGCCATAAATGCATCAACTAGAGTAGACTTCTTTACTAGCTTGGGCGATAGGGCATGGAAAGCCACCGCCACGGGTTTGTGGGATGGACGCAGCAGTCCAATCAGCAATGAGTGTTCAGTTTGCCGCAACTATAGACATGTTTGTATCGCAATCGGACTGAACCCGCAGTTACGCACATGCATGCATATGGGTGGGTGGGTTTGGCTTGAAAATAGTGGACCCGCAACCTAAGACACTGTTGTACCTGGACGGTGACATAGAAACACGTCGTGCTGTTTGCCGAGTGAAAGCCAATCACCGCTTGAGAAAATTTCGATTGATTTGCCGAAATGTTGCCAGTGCATGCATGTTGGATTTGGCAGATTTAGCTTACCTGGTGGGCATAACTGTCTCACCGGGAAGGAAAAATGAGTACAGACTCGAATGTGCTGTCTAGTTTCAGTTAACATTTTCAGCAGCAATAATTAAAGTCATAAGAATGGCAAAGTGGTGAGCAGGATAAGTGAACTATTTTTGATCGCCTGAATAATTATATATATATATATATACATATCTATATATACATATATATATAAATACATATATATATATATGTTTGATTATCTGAAGGGTATCCCTTTAATTAAAGGAATTATTGAAGTTGGTCACATGAGCAACAATAACATTTGGGAATGTTCTGCTCAAACCAGAGTTTAACCTTGTAGAATGGTGTTTACTTACAGTTACAGATAATCGCCTTACACCATGGCCAATGTGTGACGCATGCTACAATCAAACAAGTGTGCATGCACAAAAACTGATGACATAATGTGGAGTTTATCTCTATGTTGTGATGTGACGACAACGGTTGAATAGAAACCCGCGTATACTTTCTGCTGTGAAAATCCTTGAAAGCACATTTCTTATCAATAGATGAGTTGCGTTTGTACCTGACAGCTGACCTCATTTTCGGGACAAAACTTACCGCGTAACCGTTAGACATTGTAGGACCTCCACTGCTACTTGGAAAAAATCAGTTGCACACTTATTTTATATCCTTTCAGTCAGACATTTTGTAAATTATCGTCGTCACGAGTGACCACTTCAAGTGCGATTCCTGTGCACATTTTGCTCAGTCATACCAACGCTTCTTTTCCATTAAGCTCACATCCGGAAAATTTGTCTAAACAGCACTCTGCAACTCATGAGTGAAGCTGGTGTTGTTGTGAGTTAAGCTAACTGATAAAGGAACACTATTATGATTTAACTTCTCGTTGGTGACAAATCTTTCATGTAACTTTTGTAAAGCGTAAATTCTTCAATGACCGTACGTAAAAGACAGTTTTCAGTTAGCTTATGAAACTGACCGGCGAGAAGAAACCGAGGAGATGAACTAACTACTACGCCATATCTCCGGCAGTAGACGTCTCCGGTAAACAGAATCTCTCTTGTTAGCTATTTTCATATGTACTCATTAACCTGAAAGTTGCTTGTAATTCTTTACAAAGAAACACGTTAAGATCCGAACTGAAAAAGAAGCAGCTCTGATCCCGTTTCAAACGAGATAAATGGGGACTGGCAAAAAGAATTCAGGTCAAGGCCGACAACTCACATATTACCTACAGTTAGTCGGAGGATTAAACCCATGTATAAAGTGAAGGCTATCCACAACTGAGTACAGTATTTGTAAGCACATCGATTGCTTTAGTCAGCTCCTTCCGAAAAGAAGCGTTAGACCTGCTTTTCACTCTTACTAGCACGAATCAGTAGTGCTTGACCACTTTAAACTCTGGAGTTGGACTCCGGTTCACGTTCTTCTCAGGCAGCCGAGTGGACCATTGCATCATGGCCTACACACTAAGCATTGCCGAAGTTCAACGTCCGGTCGTAGTAAGGATATACAGTAATGATGAGCTTTAACGAGAATGCAGCTCGAGACTGCCACTTCTTTTCCAACAGGGTGTGGCTGCAAAATCTGTTGAAACAGGAAATGTGTGATTAATTTTCAGAGTTATTCAGTTTGTATACACCAAACTCGCCTACAACCTGCTAGTTGTCAAAATACAGTTTATCAAATTTAATTATCTGTCACAACAACTTGATAAGAAGTCCTAATTACGAGGCCATATATTAAAGTTAAAAAGACGATTACTGTTTCCCCCACAAAGCGGTCGGACAATCTGAGCAGTATTTACGACAGAATGTGATTGAACGTTTTTATACGATAATCCGGTCGTATCTATTGCTGGGTTACTGGTGCAGCGGGCAACACGGTTGCCTCATAAACGTGCGACCGGAACTCGGCTTCCGACAGTGGGAAGGATATGGTGTACCTTTCGTTATGAGCTGATGGCCTGTTATTTAATGTGTTCCGTTAGTACAATGAACGTATGCTGACAAAATGAAGTTATACTCCCCAGGGAGCAGTTTAAACCGCCTAGTTGTCGTATCCAGTAGAACTTTCGAAGAGTTAATTAGGCTGTAGTACTTTCGTCGAAATAGGTTCAGCATCGGATAAAGCAAAGCCTGGTGAACAACGCACAACCCTGTCAGATGAAATGTGATCTCTAGAAAATTTGCACGTTTATCTGGTCTGTAATTTTAGTGATATCAAAGCTATAACCTAACGGTTTTAAACTACTGATAACCAAGTTGTAATCACCATCATTCCCATACATCAGAAACAAGGTTTTGTAAAGATCGGAAGTGCAAATAATATGTTCTAGCGATAACCAACCGTTTTTATGAGAAGTACAAGTCTTCATCATATGAGTAACAAAACCCAGCTAACAACAGGTGGAATTCCATGAACAACTGAGCAAATAATTTCCTTTTCCACCGATTAACACTATGTTGAAATGTGCTGTATTTTGTACAAGTTGAAAGCATGTATCTAGGAATTACTTAATGCCACTCGGACAATGGGACGGAGTTTGAAGACTTGGATCCAGCATTCACTCGAATTTATGGAACGCAGATGAGTAGATGCTGGGTGACAAAGAAAACTGAACTTCATTAAAAAATTTCTAAAGAATTCTGAAACGTTGACTAACATCGTGCAATCTAAGTTATTGTTCACAGTGAAAAGGGACCAGTTAATACTGCTGCTTTATTTTCAAATATCGCGTGACTTAGTGGTTTTTTGGAAGAATAATTTCTCATCAAGCTTGCTGATCCACAATCAAAAGCTAAAAACTCCACTGTCTATCATGACAAACAAACATGTGGAGCAAGACTCAGTTGAATTGAAGCAAACATTAACCACCGGACGTCTCACCATAAAGACGGATCAGGTAAGGAGAATTCGACGACTGAGTCGGCTGGCAGGCAAAATTTATTGGCTGCGGAGTAAGGTCAGTTTGGTACCAGAATAACTGTTGTTTAGTTTAAAAGCCTCCACTTAATACCTTCTAGATGACAAAGCTGAAAAAAATGATGATTATACATACAGCTCCAGATCACAGAGTGTCGAACGGTAACTAGGCAGAAGGTATACCATGTCTGGAAATTTATGAATTTGTTGGGAAATACACTGGATAGTGTTCATCGTGTGCTTACAAGTTTTTACAGAAACCACTGCATATCTGGTGGCGTTGAAATAAACAGAAGTCAACAATTATTAATGGCTGTGGAATTTATTATATTCCCAGGTGTGCAATAACTTTTATTAGGTAGAGGACAGAGAAGAGAAAATATTCAGCTCAATGTAAAACCATTTATTTTACTACAACTTCGTCATTCCTCGCCTAATCCAAAGAACGATCATTAACCGAAACAAATGGTTTCTAAGCACTTGATTCTTGCTGGCGCAAATTGGCCAATCGAAGAGGATGTTGCTCGACTGAATCAAAGAACAGTTACTAAGAATTACACCTATCAACTTGTACCAAACTTACCGGTACGTCGGTTGGTACGGTTTTCTACCAGATAAGGTTTTCCGTTCTCAAAACGAATTGTACCTGTTACTGTCTATCGACCAGAAAAGTAGTCATTCAGGTTAGAATATCGACGAATTGTGATTTAGCTTTAAAGCACAAAAGTTCCCAAAGACGTCCAGTAGAACAACCGATAATAAAAATATAACGTTCTAAGAACGGATAGTCACGTAATTATATGCTTAACTGCTACAGATAGCCACAAGTAAAGCATAAACTGAATAAAACTCGCAGAACATCCGTTGGGAATCTAAAACTCTCAGCCGGTAATAGAATCGAATGACTTCCATTATAAAAGAATTTCTAACAAACTACAGTGATACAATCAGAATCCTCGCAGTTCAAGAAAAGCTTATATTACCCTCATGCTCAGGTGTTTCGGCACACACTTTCAAACCAGTATCATGGGACTGGTTTCATCCTCATTTGGACTCACCAATCAACCATAGAAGTTGGAAAGTGCAATTAGCATGACACAAACCAAGTATGTCATCCACTATGCTTCCTTGTACCAGATTCACAGAAGTCACTTGGCACGAACGAAGAGTCCATCGGGGCTTGTTACACGAAGGTTTGCGGTTCGAATCAACGGTTGGGAATCTAAAGAGTACTATTGGAGTTGTGCAGCATCCTTTTGGGTGTACTCCTCATGAGTCAGTTGCATAACGTTGTCACCTCATTGGTTAGATACACAGCGCTTACCGTATGAACAGTTTGTACCAAACGTAGCAAACGTGATGAAGCTTGAGCCAGTAGTAATGTTTCTTACCATTCTTTCTTCTGCGAGCTAGCACTTTAGATTTGCTGAAGGCAACCTCGAAATACGTGTCATTCATATTTATGGCTGAAATTAATTGCCATTGTGAACCGATCATACTTCTCTTCTGTGTTCACTCGAGCCCGTTCGATTTCACATTCGCTCTGAACGCACACTCACTTGATTAGAGTGGGCATGCACAAAGCAGCCAGATAGACTACGGGGATTAGAAACATAACTACGTTGTACCCGACTATGAATGTATATGAATACAAGTATCACATCTACCTGACAGGGTCCAGATGCTTTTGTTTGTAAGTGTCCTATTCAAATCACCAATAGGATTCAAGCCTCCGGGAAGTGAAGGTCTCGTTTATACTTATCTATGCCCCTCGCCAATCAATGAGTCCATTATATCACTGCTATTGTTAGTATTCATTGTTTACTTTGAACAGCAATTTACATAATTTCATTCAGAGAAGTGTCAAACGGTAACACCAAAAATAAGGCAAAGAAATTCTTTAGACGAAGGAAATTCAAAGCACGTTGGTTATCAAACGTAGGGCACCGCATGGTTGACAACACTAAATGGTTGACGCGTCCTTCCAGAAGAGTAGCAAATGTCGATGACTCCCTAGTCTTCAAATTGAAGTTCCCTGGGTTACAAGTTAAAAGTAACAATATCGATCTCTCACAGTCGAATGTTCTCCAGGATACCAGAGTGCTAAGATAATCAAGGCTCATGATCTGAGACGTGAAAGTGTTCTTCATGGTGAAACAGCCGTCGGAAAAGTGGCAACAGATAGTGCTAAGTTCCCTGAGTAAATTTGCTACGGATTTTTAGGGAGCCCAGAAGAGTCACTAGGTAAAAATCAGTGACTCCATAAGTGGATAGTTTCAACAGAAGAATGGAACTGCACGAGGAAGGACACATGATTCCACATATGATAATAACAGGAGTTTGAGAGGTTGAATCAACACACCAGCCCATAGTGTGGAGGAGAGAATGGGTGACAGCATTATGGGGTCGGTTACATAATTTCTAATCTTGTCGGTCCAGGCGGTCTGGCTTCGGTAGTTCCCCACTATACTGACGTCCAGCACCACAGATTCTTTGTCACGAACTGTGACAACGTCGGGCTTGGTGAACGAGCTCGCCGTTGACACTGTTGGCTCCTGGAAGACTGTATGACAAAGGCTGCATAGCATTTTCGCCATGTCCTTGACCAGGTGATTGTGTGGAGCACAACGTGCACAGAGAGTGATCCAGCACGATTAAGGAATGTAAGCGAGGTCTTACGGTTGATCATGGTTACTACGGCAGGGAACTAAATGGTCACTTCGATCAACTCGAGACCTCCAAACCTTATTCCGTAAAAGACCATATTGAATCAGCATGACATGAGTAATTATCCTGGAGAAAATGCGGTTTTGGTTCAACGGCCAACGATTAAAAAGTAGACAGCGGTACACTTTTTAAAGGTCTCAAACATTCAACCTATGACAGAATGTATTCAACAACATCGCACTGGCTTGCTCCTTGTTCGTCAATACTATAGCATTAACGCGTATCAGAATGTTAACCTTCCTCATAATTGGGTCAAACTAATCACCTTTGAAACGTTCTTTGAAACAAGACATTAACCGGAGAACGGTCTCTTCGATCGTGCCTTGCTAGGGCCGATCTGGTAATCGAGTCCTATGAGATGGAATCAAACCGGTTGGGGACATCGATAAAATCCTCACAAAGGCCGGATGACGTGATGCATACATTCCGGAGCGGCGTATGGAGTAGTGAGGTCGCCTCGAAACAGCCATCACGGTTTTGATATATAGATTAAAGAGCAGACAGTTTCATTGATCAGCGAATATCTTGTGAAAGCAACGTACCAACGCCGAAGATACAGCGATGGGTCTCAATTTGTTGAGAGAGGAAGAATTATTGAATTTATGGACAAGCTTGATATAGTAGCGGCACATAGGGATTGGACAACTTTCGGTTGGTAGGAAGAGGTTGAGTTATCCACCCAGAGGATCGGCTTTCGTGCGCTCCAAGTGTTTGAACAATAGTTTGTCAAAACCTGAAGCGGTGTTTTTCATACGCTCTTCAAGGCGCGATATACTTCTTTAATGATCGGATCGACCAAGGACCATTCCGGAGGTAAAATCGGGCGATATGTTTGCTTATCAACGCGCGGCTGAGCCGATGATGTCTCGGACCAGAATTAATTTGAGCTATTCAAGCGGCCGCGGCTCCTCCTGTAAACAGCTTTCCAGTTCCATAAAAAAACTACAAAGGCTGCGTCTTCCTTCCGTTGGTGACTATGGATCGTTACATAGTTGACTGTCTGTATCTGGTTCTTTGTTTTGTGGGTACTTGCTATAGCATGAGCACGTCACCGAGTGACCACTCGCCATGTGTACGGAAAAGCTAGATAA
>JTDE01000558.1:68177-101339 GCA_014338405.1 Paragonimus skrjabini miyazakii | reverse complement strand
TAGTGGATTTGCCTGTATCGTTGTAAAAATGCCTGCATACATACCTCGGGCTATTGCTAACAGTTCCTCGCTGTATAAGGAAGTCTCGCTTTTGTACTTGAGTTGGGTCACCGTAGCTTATAACAAATGGACAAGCCCGTCACAGAGTTATACTGTTCAAGAATCGATACGCGGTGTGAAACCATTATCACGCTAACAGTAGAAGCGGAACTTTTCAACCAATTTAGTGAGTATAAGCCCTTCCAAATGCTTCCAAGCAAGCGACTTAGGAAATGTGACTGAAACCGGTGGTGGCGTTCATATCGGAGTTAGCTCACCAGCCAATCTAAGAAGAGAAGCTGACTCTTGCTGAGGTTAGTTAGATCAAGCGGTTTTCATGTATCTGAGCTTCTCGCATGCTTTCTAGGTTGACTGAGACCAGTATTGGCCGGGAAGCTGCGTGCACAAAGGGTGCGGTGAAAGATTGTGAAAGGCTGAGCACCTGCTTATTATTTTTACATCATTTTTGTATGAATGCATGCGAACATACACCGAGAAACCAGCGTTCGATTAACATATTTTGTCACATTCTGAACAGATACACTCCGCTCGCCTGTTCTGTTTACTGGTAGTTGCCGGCGTGGAGTTGCTGGCGGTATTTCCATATACTTGGTCAAAAGCAACCAGTACATTGAAACCCGATAGGAAACAGTTAAAACTGTAAAATCAGCTTGTCCTCAAGAAATTCTAACACAAGTTGACAAATGTCTGGACGGACTAGTGAACCGCATAAAGTCCTTTGACAATAAAGTAAACTGGACGCCTGGTAAGTGGTACCTCAGAGGGGGGTGGGACACAAGCGATTTCAAACCAAAGGATTGGCTAAGTTGATGTGGAGCAAGAAGGAAGAGACTGAGCCGAGTAAATCGTGTTGCGCACAAAAATTTAAGCTTACTTAGTCTGCAGATTATATATCATATTTCAGAATGCATCGTAAGTAGTAGCTGGGTACATAATTGCTCTCAGATTGATGTATCACGCTCTGTGATACCACAAAGCTAGTACATGCTTTTTAGTAGAGTTACGAGATTTTTCCAAAATACCACATCTGAAGATTTCTCGTAGGTCACAGTTTAAATGTCCACGATTAATTCAAGATTTGAATAGACAGCTGCCGCTAACCCATACAACCCCCAAGTATGTTTTCATCATTATTTCCCTACTATCCTAAATCACATCTCAGCAACCAACGAGGAAAGTGAGATTATTCCACCTTCCCTAACGATTATTAGCTTTGTAAGGTGCTTTCTCATTGTTCACCTTACTCATAAGTCAAAGGTCCATCCACTTCCTTCCCTGCGATTAATCTCCAAGGCGTGTCTTCCAGTCCACAGGAAGGCTGGGTCACTGACACGAACATTATCTATTGTTGTATGACCGATTACACGCTTTCTTTACCTCAATGTGAGTGTTAGGTGGTGGACTGACTGCAAAACAAGTGTAATTAAGACCGGATTAGCGTGTGAGGTTGATGCAAGCCAGCGATTTGGCGACTGCTGATTCGCATTTGGACAGGGGAAATGGGAATAAAAACGAATGGTAGAGTGAAGCAAAAAATAATTATAGGTTATAGCAATGAACAAGGCAACGGGATCTTGACTGCGGAAACGACCGAGTTGCTCACATTCGGACACAATTAGAACACTGTCGTGGATGGACAGAGAAATACACGACAGCTAAAATTTCGATTAATTTCCCCTTGAGGTATATAGGACATGTAAAACAATAATGCGTTTGTAAAAGGAAAAAGCTTGAAGTGCTTTAAATATTGGTCAATACACGGTCTCACTCTTTAACGAATTCACCTAAGATCTAACTGTAACGTAAGAGAAGATACCAGCTGTGTTCCGACCACCACGTATGAAAGTAAGCGATAATTCAGCAGGGGTCAAACGAATCGGACTGGCTCTCTGCTAAAAAGTACCCGACTAAAACAAGTAATCCGAATGATGCAGAGAGTGAACAGATGAAAAAAAACCTCACAACTACGAATCTATCGGTGTTTTAGACTGTCCACATTAGTTAGTCTAGCGTTTCTAGGATGCGGTCTGAAATCTTTTGAGAAAAAAAAATCGATCCTCTCCATAATTAACCCACTTACTAAGATCAGCTGCAGGAAGGTTGACACGTAGAAAAATAAGTTTTGGGAGTAAGAAGTTGCAAGCCAATATGCTGCTCTTAATGACCATAATCTTTCCCAATGTGTTTAGGCAAATCTAGCAAAGATGGACTAGATCGATCTTGATTTGTGATTGACGTGAATGAGTGAAAATGGTCAATATATATGCAGGGATTATAAAATGAGTGTTTCTTCGCAATTTTTATTTTTCTGGTTAGTTTCGATTTGAGCTCATTTACTAAAAAGCTGCTCATTCATGGCTGATTGTGAGTAAAACATGCTAGTTATTGTGCTAGGAATTTGGTTGAATCTTCGATATACTCAGACCTCATATACAAACGCTTTCGTTTCTGCTTCCTCAATCTCCGTTAGGCTAGACTCGACAGGGACATCTTGATTTTATTCCTCATCTTCTTAATGAACCATTGAACCGTGATATCCGGATCCCCCCTTTATTTTCAACCGATTGCCAAACTATTTTTTCACGATGAACTGAGTAACGTGAGCAACACATTCTCGTCCATTTTGTTTTCTCCACCTACTGTATAATCGATCTGAGGAAAGCTTTCTTCTCTACTTGTTTTCACATTGTACCAGTTACATAAGTGTCGTGGAAAATACTTGCGTCCTCGGAGTAATTGCTCATTTGTTTGTTCAGGAAATTTTCCTCCATATACCGCTTGACAAATCTGATTTGTCTTAGCAATTCACAATAGCGAGTAAACATCGTTTCCACCCATTTCATTTAAGTAAAGGTCACTAATCTCAACAATAATGGAATTAAAGCCCTATTAAATTAGCTAATAACGTTGGTTGAGTTTTCGCATATTACAGCCAGTTTAGTCTTCTTCAACAAATATCACTTCATCAACACAGGTCTTTAATTGCTGCTCGGAGGAACATGTTCAGTGAACCTGTTCAACTCTCACTTTCGGTTTACAGTAAGCTATAGAGACTGTACGCAAATAAAATGGATGAACAATGTTGTCGTCATAAGTCAAACTTGACTGCGATGACGATCTCTATTGTCGACTCACGACCATGGTAACTGATTTGTTTAGTTGTTTGTGCATCAGTTGATTGGGTTGACGACAAATCTTTTCACGCCCCTCACTCTGACTATTTAGGGCCTCATGTACCGTCCAGGATCTGGTACTATGTCTTCTATGCACCAGCAAAACCACAGGGTATTTTGTTGGGCACGCAAATCAGACAGTTGATCTCGGTTGTGAGAGACCTGTCGATAAATTGTGATGTGCATCCATAATTATGGAAACACCCGTACATTTTGTCATAATCCTTAATCTTTGGAACCAGAAGTGTAAAGACACTGGAAAACTACGGGAAAATGAACTAGTATCCTACGAGAAATTTCTGACAACTCAGAATAGTACACAGTAACGTTGTATGTTTATTTAGTAAAAGGGAAAGTATATTGCGGATACCTACTACTACAGTTTCTCCCTTTTACAACCTACTGCTTCTAGGCAATTGTCTTGTCGGGAATACCCTTTCTCAGACCGAACAACTTGTGTAGTAAATTTTGAAGTGAATGGTCGTTAGTTACAAAATCAACTGAAAGCCTTTCGTGTTTCTTTGCTTTGTCCACTGGAGGTGGATAATGAACTGAGTGTTCCAGATCAGGTTTTCCATGACTTTACGTGAAACATGGTTCTACACTCAGTAGCACATGGTAACACAGGAGGCGTCTACATCGGTCCGATACGCGTGAAATCCGTATGATCTTTCGTATTATGTCGACACGGAAAGGAAACCAGTCATTATTAATGGGATTGTCAGATGAGAGTCTTATCGAACAAAAATCACCGTCGTCGGTCATCGATGGCATCATAACCCTCATAACTTACATGCCTAGATGGGCTCAAACTGAAGTTGAGTTAGAAATGGGTTGTTGTTAAGGTTTTTGTTCATGTAGATCGATTGCCACCCACAATACTCAGTGGTTATTACATGAAAGTACACTTTCTGGCTAACCGATAAACTTTGTTTGTTATGCGGGATGCATCCAAACAGAAAGCTTTCGTCCCACAGTAGTTAAGTTTGGCTAGTGGGTTTTCCTTTGAGGTAATATCACACAAGCCTTGTAACCCGTACGGTTATGCATAGTTTGAAGTTGGTGGAATAACGACCGACATGTTCACTTGGGTGTATACATCATACGGCTGTAAGTATACGGAATACTTTAATATTGGCATTCCACCGGAATGAAAACTGAGGTGGTTAGATTGCTGTAACCAAAAAAAACTAGTGCTTTTGTGAAGTTCTGCTGAAGTGTAGGTGACAGTCTGTTAACCGATTATACGATTCGCATCAAAACTACCCAAATGTAATTGTTCTGTTCTACTTTGACAGTCATTCCTAACTGCGTGTTTGTGTGTAGTGCAGGCAATACGCCTACTGACTTCTCCAACGACTCATCATACTGATG
Source organism: Paragonimus skrjabini miyazakii (assembly GCA_014338405.1). Lineage (NCBI taxonomy): Eukaryota > Metazoa > Platyhelminthes > Trematoda > Plagiorchiida > Troglotrematidae > Paragonimus > Paragonimus skrjabini miyazakii. The sequence continues at coordinate 96,732 of JTDE01000558.1, read as the reverse complement.
TGTTGAAGAGCTGTTTCATGTTTCCGTCTAAGTTATGTAGTCTAAACATTCGAAAGTTGGGTACTACTCAGTCTCACAAATCTCCAACTGACTGCTAGTTTTGTCATTAACAGAACGTTGCAGGATCGATTACGACTCTTGTTTTACGAGCAAAACCATGTATTAATTCGATTAACAGTTTGATGACTAACATTTGAAACAAAGAACACACAAGACTGCTTTTACGACCTAACAAATTCTTTTTTCACGGTATGGACGTCCCACTTCAGCTAGCTAATTTGTTGTGGTTATAACGGCTGTGACGCGATGCTGACTATGACCAACGTGAAATGTTAGGCTAGTTTCAATGAGGAAACCATAAGTTGCTTTTCACTGTTAGCTGGTATTTTAAAATGGATCTTGTTTATGACGACTGAGAACAATTTTATTTTGATGTATTGATGGATTCAGGATAATTTCAAAACGGGTTGCCTTAACGATCATAGTTATCCGAGATCATGCAAACAAGGCCCTCAACTAATTACGTCTTCCACTTCATGACAGAAAAACTATTTGATCGTCTTTTTGTGGTCCCAATTTTGCAGGAATCTTATCAGGAAAGACCTACTTTGTTGACACCTGTTACTTGGGCGTCCACCTAGAATTCACGAGCCTGAAATTGCAATTGTTGTTATTTGTTCGGTTGCACGGAAACCTAGAGTTGTTCAATTAGAGAAGGTCAGCTCACTGCATCTATTCTTATCTTCGAATCATGCATAGGCTTGATAACATGGAATTTTCTAGTCAGACTTGCCTTCGTCTAAACCAAGACACATAAGAGAAGAATACTGTTGCTTTAGCTTTTGATGACCAAACAAATTAATATTTTAGAACATATTATAAACTTTTCAGCAAATAACACTGTTTAGCGGGAACAGTTTCCGTTAATATTCATCCGTTAGACTCATATTGCTCGAGATAACTTGAGTTTAAAAATTTAAAAACAATTTTAAAAGATGTCTACTCACTCCTTACACTATCAGTTTTGGGTGTGACTAATTGTGTAATTGAACTTCACTATGTTTCGAACAAGATTAAGTGAAGTATACTCAAGTTTTTCTTATATGATTGATCCCTTGAGGCAATATGCTCAACAACATCCTTGCGCATATACCTTGCAACATTCCAAAAATTTTCATCATTTAGCGAAGTAGCCGTATTGCAATTTCAAGGTCCGTGAGAGTAAGCTGGGTATTTTGATAACGCAACTATGCCTCAAGTGTGTAAATCTAGCTTCATCTGAAATTGATCCTATACCAATCACGGGGACAAAGTTAGACGGTACAAGCACAAACGTGGTAAACACAGTTCTCTGGGACGTAAAGAACAACCGCAACCGTTAATCAGTCACACATCAGAAGTTTGACATTGTGTCGATGTTGGCAATATTGATTGCAAGTACTTAGAAGCACGTTCATAGAATTTTCATATCCAAAAATGCATCCCATAACATAACGCGTTCTATTCAGTGTCTTTAACATATGGTAAAAACAGAGCTTGCCTATTTAGAAATCATGCTGTTAGGATGACATGAACACAGGAGGTGTAAGTTAGTGGCTCATACAACTATTGATTAACACGGTTCATGCAGTAAACCTAGTGCTGATCAGTATTTCAAACATCACACTCTGGAAACCAACAAGTATGATGATAAAACACTACTAATTCGGCAGTATATTAGAGTATGTTAAACAGTCAAACTGACTTATGGAAATTTCAGTCGTGTATTCACGTTGAAAAGGCCAGGTTGCCGTTAGTTTGAAAAATGTTAAACAGATCGTGGCGAAGTGGGGAAAGATGATTATGTCGATAATGCTTCCGATATGGCAAACTGTAATTGTGAACAATCAATGGCTATCCGGTTAGTTCGAAAAACTTACAAAACAATTCTTCCGAACATTTAATTGCTATTGGCAAAACCTCAACGAATAAGGATTTCGTGATAGGCTGTCTACCTGTATTCTGATACTAATCCAGCATCACCATGAAAATCTTTTTGCATGAGCTGTAAAGAAATGTGCTGTTGGGTTGCAGAGCAGGGTAGAATTAAGTGAATTGATGGACTGTTCATTCATTATCCGGCAATTTGTAAACGGATTCAGGATGAGCACAGTACAGTTCTCAAATACGGTGCAACTTGGAGGAATTGGTACAATGAATGGTTTGTTTGTTGACACTATTGATTGCATGACATCCCTTTGAAGTATTATAAACCAAGTTCTAAGTGAAGTAGATAAACCGACTGAATCCAACTTCGAGGATGATAATGTACCCGCCCTCTGAGCTCGGATAGTATGTTACGTTCCCGTAGACTATCGTGCAAAAGTGTGCGCTCGACACCACGATCAGAAGTAGACAAACAGGTTAACGAGTTGTGAAGTCCCTTGGGACGGAAAGTGGAATGATAGGTGACCTTTAAGCTCGCTATGGAGCTGATGGCATCGTAGTCGATAAAGCGGAATAGCCTTTTAAGACACTTGCTCAGGAGATGGATGCCGATCACAGAAGAATGGATGAATGCACAGATGCAACCGACTGGAAGCCCGATTGAATACCGATTAAACACAAAGAGAAAGAATGTTGGCTTTAACTCGTCCTGCTGAGCACTGCTTAGCTACAAGTAGGCTTGCTAGAAACTCTTCACGATTACGAGATAGGTGGGTATATATAATATATACTATACTGTATACCGTATATCTCTCATTTGTGAGATCCCACTTTATGCTACTAAAAACCGCCAGGTATATACAACCGAAACATTAAAATCCACTCCAGAAATATGTGGAAATAAGCAATGTGAGATCAAAATCCTACAGACTGAATTCAAATTATTTCTAGTCGTTTCCTACTTAACATTCGCACTGGCTTTTTGATAAACAAGATTGATAAAATTCATGTACGGAAAACAAGTCTGACTTATGAAATTTGTCAGTTTTCAGTTTACGGGACTGTTAAGATATACATCAAAACCATACACCCTGTGAACGCAGGACTGTTGGACAACAAGACCTCACCTGTTCTGCTGACCACAAACATGTGGGCACTCACAGGCTGACAGGTGTAGTTTAGAATCAGCCCAACAAACCACGCAAATGGTCGCTATCGGTCTGAGTGAACTCTCGAAGACCTGGATGGACGAGTCACAAAGAAGAACAAGATCACTACGTAACACCTTAATCAGGCTTCGTTTTCGTCCAATTGGATGAGTTCACTGACTACCCCACTATCAGTCCTGGAAGTTCAGTATCGATCAAAGTTGGAAACATCAGCCTGCAACTTTTTTGTCTGGTTTACAAAGTGGAACGTTGTCTGTAGAACTGTAAAGTTCCTATCGACAGAACCAATGAAAACGTTTACCAGAATAGGGCCTAAAGGACCCTCAGAGAAGACCCGTAATCAACCGCTGGCCGTATCCTCCAGAGGTACGTTATATGTAGAAGATTTAAGACCGGCTTCCAAAGACTGAACGTTCAGTAAAAAGGAAGAAACGACGGGCTGAGGGCTTACAGGATACCAAGTGTTAGGAACAGACCATGAAAGGCTCATAGAACAGATATACACAGGCGTAAAGCGGCAAGGTATTCATATCTAGTGGGAGCGACTTATATACCAACAAGTTCCGGTCTTGTTATCTGCTTACGTCAAATCGAACAGAATATTCTGTCACGCCTTAACCGCCATGACCTCCAGACAGAGGATAAAAATTGTCGCCGGCCATGGATTCAGTTAAACTTGTGGGAATCATTAAGATCTGATTATGACACCAAGGCGGGTAGACTAAGAGTGACGGGGTCTCTTTCAGGGAAAGTTATCGAAACAGGATCTTTAAGTGACACAACTATAATTTATAGGACATCTCAAGTCCCGCCTGTTGCGCACCAAAGTCTTAACATGACCTTAACAGATTATATTGCATAACTCAAATCTCAAATACCACTTCCTGTTTTGCTCAAACAATATGACTGTAACGGTGAAAATTATAACCAGAGGAGAAAGTACTGTGTAACACTCAGAACTACAAGAACATTAGGCTGTCGCAAATGAATAGGACCATTCAGTGTGCTTAACTGATTACACTCATATGTTGCGAAACCGAAAACACTTTTGGTTCTTAATTCATTGTGGTTTAACCAATGAATTACTTAATGAGTACACCCATGTTTTTAAGAAATCTTTTGCCTCTGGTCATCTCAAAGCTTTTACATCTAATCTTTTATTTATGTATAAATCTGATTACCTTAACCGCAGAATGAAACTGACCAAATAAAGTTCGTAAAGACAGAATAGTACGTCGTGAAAGTTGTTACATCTTTGGTTGTATTGTTTACGTTTTTATTTCAATAAGCATGCAACAACAATAACGCAATGTGAAGGGGATATTTTGAAATAAAATAGCCCTGGATATAAACACATTTTTAACATACAAGGCAAAAAGATACGGTGAACGTTTAGCACTTTTAATGACATCATTGCCATCAACGCTTACCGGTGATTTACGTCAGTTTCATTCGATTGCTGAGTTAATCTGAACTGTAAAAACCAAGAAGAAAATTTCGAAGGGCAGAAAATTACAGCGAGTACAGATGGTTGTGATCTGGAAAATTCAGGATAACAACACATCTGATGTTTCAGATTTACTAGTAGTCTTCTAGCTCTGTTAATCGATGACAATGTGACACTCAAGTAGACAACAACATTGACTCCAACCTCTATGATTGTTATCTGGAAATCCAGTAAGTCCCTCTCATTTGGATATACAGAAATTCAGGTCTTCCAGAGACGGACATCAAAATATATACGTATTGATGAATAATGAAAACGACAGTAAAATTGAAGTTACGATAAAAATCTGTTATTGCATTTGAAGCTGGTGGCCTACGCTACCGACCCCACAGGCATTAATCCGTTTAAACGTTTATCAGCAACTTATATCATATATGAATATTTTAATATGGATAATGATTATCAGATATGTCTGACACCTAATCTCAACTTCACATCATCAACAAACTAACAATCACATCTTTCGTCGTAACTATCTTGGGTATCAGACTAAATTACGGTATGGCAAAACCCCCTTATGCAGTTGACTACTTCGTAAAGTTGCATTTCATGCATGTGTTCACGTGTTCGACTGATACTGCAATGTCAGGCGCAACAGTATTTAAATCTTCGAGTTTCATTTCTTCTCCAGATAAGGTTTAACTAATACGTAGCAAGTTCTACGGAGGACACTGTGTCATACTAACTGAACCAACCTTAGACCAAACTGTACGACAAAATTGTGTGTACTGTTCTTCAAATGTGGTTATCTAAACATCGAGCAATCTCACTGATAGGAGACGCATCTCGTTCCAGCATCTTGAATGCTGTAGTAACAAGGCTTGAACCTTTGTGATTATCAAACGGTATATGTGCACATATATGAAAATGGGAATGACCACGGATGAATACCATTCATGAGACATACCTTCAGTCTCCCACATGGAATGGATGAGTGTGACCAGTTTATATGATCTGTTACTACCACATTTGAAGAAAATCTGTGGAAGTAGTTTCGAACCTGCAGTTTAATTGTGTTTCAATAACCTAGCCTACGGAGGCGCTTCGGCTACCGATACAGGATTGTTGGGAATGTCACAACAAACCATACAATCTACATCACCCACAGCCGGATCAGGCCAGTTGAGCTACTTTTCAGAGTGTTCAGCCCACCTGACAAGTTGTTACAACAGGTTGTAAATATGTGAACAATCTTTTCCACTGTTATTGAATTACTCGGAATGGGCCGCCCCAATTGTGGTTGTCAAGAAAGCTAACGGCGGAGTTTGAATATGTGCCGACTTGTCTACTGGACTGAACGCGGCGTTAGAGAATTACGAATATCCTCTGCCAGTGTCGGAAAACCTTTTTACGAAGCTCAACGGGGGACAGTGCTTTGCCAAGGTGGATCTTGTTGACGCATATCTACAGATACCCGTGGAAGAAGAGTCGAAGAAATTGCTGACAATTAATACACACAGGGGTTTGTTCCAGTATACACGACTACCATTCGGCATCAAAACTGCACCAGCAATCTTCCGGCAGATAATGGACACCATGCTGTCTGATCGTCCCGGTTGTGTTGCTTATTTGGACGATATTATACTCATGGGCTGTGGCGCTGCAGACCTGGTACAAAAACTGGACAAATCATTGTCACGAATTAAGGAGTATGGATTCCGGCTGAGGAAGGAGAAGTGCATTTTTATGTTGCACAGTGTAAAATATCTTGGGTTCATTATTGACAAACATGGACGCCATCCGGATCCGGTCAGTGTTGAAACAATCAAGGTGAGGCCTCCACCGAAAGATGTATCCGGCCTTCGTGCTTTTCTCGGACTTGTCAACTATTATGGAGCATTCGTTCCTACACTCCATCAACTCAGAGGGCCGCTCAACAGACTTCTAACAAGAGATTCCAAATGTTAATGGACAGCAGAATATCAACGAAGCTTTGAGAAAATCAAAGCAATGATTACCTCTGATTTGCTTCTGACCTACTTCAATCCGTCTCTTCCAATAGAGGTTGCATCGGACGCGTCAAACTTTGGAATCGGTGCGGTAATTTCCCATGTCTTTCCAGATGAATCAGAAAAGGCCATTGCACACGCTGCCAGATCAATGACACCAGCCGAGAAGAACTATAGTCAAATTGAAAAGGAGGCACTTTCCATAATTTTCGCAGTCAAGAAGTTTCACAAAATACTGTATGGTAGGCGGTTCACTCTTTTCACAGACCACAAACCTCTGCTGACTATTTTCGGTTCAAAGAAAGGCATTCCGGTTTATACTGCAAACCGATTGTTACGTTGGGCAACAATATTACTCGCTTATGACTTCAATATTAAATACCGGAAGACGTACGAATTTGGCAAAGCCGATGCCTTGTCACACCTAATCAACTCGAAGCAAACAAAATCTGACGACTCCATCATTGCGTCAGTTACAATTGAACCGGAGATTCGTCAAGTCCTCTTCGACAACATAAAAGCCATGCCAATTACTGCTGTGACCATAAAGAACTCAATGAATCACGACGAAGTCTTACAGAAGGTGAAGCAGTATGTGCGCACAAGATGGAATCAACACAACCTGGACCCAAATAGCCGGCAGTTTTTTCATAGAGTGACTCCCTCTCCATTATCGACGGTTGTCTCATGTTTGGTGACCGGGTCGTCGTGCCATAGGTGTTACGTGACAAAGTACTGAAGCAGTTTCATACCGGCCATCCAGGTATCAGCCGAATGAAAGCTCTCGCGTGCAGTTATGTATATTGACCGCAGATAGACTCGGAAATTGAACGGTTTTGTCGAAGATGAGAAGGATGTCAGCTAGCAGCTAAAGCACCCCCGAAGTGTCTGTGGCAACCAAGGCCTGACGCAGAGAAACCATGGCAACGTCTCCATCTGGATTTTGCGGATCCAGGTAATGGTCAATACTACATGATCTTGGTCGATTCATTCATCAAGTGGCCGGAAATTGTTCCAATGACAAACCCGAACTCTCTATCACTAATATCAGAGCTCAACAAGTTATTCAGCTACATTGGCATTCCAGATATTATTGTATCGGATAATGGATCACAATTCACATCCACAACTTTCCGGACATTTTGTAAGCATCACGGCATTCAGAAAAAATTCTCTCCCGTATCATCCACAATCTAATGGTCAAGGTGAAATGGTCGTGCATACTTTCAAGCGGGCATTACTTAAAGCCGAATGAGAGGAAACTCCAGCAGATATCATTCAGCACTTTTTGACTGCCTATCGTATCACGCCTAATCGGAATACACCAGGAGGAATCTCACCAGCTGAATGTATGTTCGGACGGAAAATTTGCACAAGGCTCGACAATATCAGACCTTCACCACTCACATCCGCCGACGAAATACACAGGACAGGTTATGCACAACGCATTCGACGTTTCAATATTGGCTAATCAGTGCTTGCACGAGACTTCCGAGGTCAAAATAAATGGACCCCTGCCATGATCTCAAAACGTAATGGGAAGGTGATCTAAGAAGTCAATGTCGGGGAAGACACCTGGGTAAGACATATCAACCAGTTACGGAGGAACCCTGGCTTACTTCCGATCAAACCAAACTCAACTTCATTACATTGGGAAATTCTACTGGACACCTTCGAATTGGAGAAAAAGGCTGACGTACCGCTGTCAAAAATAGGCGAGATAACATCTATTTCTTTTCCTCTTAGATAGTCCAAACGAACAAAGAAACCCGTGAAACCCCTATAGATAAATCCAAGATGCCAGACCTATGACACATGCTGAAAAACGGGAGGTGTTAGGAGACGCATCTCCTAACGAAGCAGCAAAGGCAAATCACATCATATCGATTGATCGATCCGGCTTGGAGTTAACTGATATGTTCCAATTCACTCAGTTAATCAGATTGCAGCTGCGCGATCGAACGCCTGTACATTATGTGAACTGTTTTCACGACCGCACTTTCTAATGCCCCTCTGTAACCCGATTCGTACTCCTTTGAGCCTACAAATTTAAAGTCTCTGGGGTTTAATGGAACTCGCCTCGTCTTTCCAATAAACACTGTTGCCGCACCTATTCTTGTTCTCGGTTCTGGGTCAGCGATTGAGCGTGTCATATCACTCACCTAAGGGTTGTCTTCATCCAAACCTATGCACCAGAACTTGTACTAGGTCATCTCTTCCACACCAGATCTGGTTTCCAATTCACCGAGACTAGGAAGAAATTGTTCTAGTTAAGATTTCTACGATTCGCTCTCACGTCGTAGATTTCTGTGCATAGATACTTCCTCGTAAACAGAGTTTTAGTTAACATTCTTTAGCATATACGTGCAATATATAAATTTATCACTGCACTGCTTCATACACCGTTCAAAGCTAACGCTAATGAGCATAACCTGAATTGTTTACGTGATACATATTTAATGACATTTGGATTGAACGTGTCAACATGGCACGCAGACGACGCAAATAATAAAATTACACTGAAGTCCTCAAACCAACCCTGAACTAGCAACAAACAGTCGTTTCAAATGTTTGTTATTCACGCGGATTTTTGCGTCAATTTCCGCTCATTTTAATCATGAAACACCTTGTTCCAATAGGTTTTTTCGTCTCATAATAAATACTAACTTTCTATGTCTTTCACGTTCTAGTTTCTGGGTTCGCGAATTTAATAGAAAACTTTTGACAAACTGTTGATTAGCGTTCTCTTGTTCATTTGCTAAATTGTAAACTAAGTCAGAGAATGTGAGAAACGTGTGTCTGTGTGTGTGTGTGTGTGTGTGTGTGTGTGTGTGCGTGCACGCGTCTACTCTTCCTCTCAAAAGACAACTGCTAATTAGCCCCATGCGTGTGTTACAACATGTTACTCCGTTGCCGATGTTTTCCCGATTACTGCCTTGTTTACTCACATGCTGACAACATAAAGATCAAACCACATCATGCGGTGTTTCACTGAAATTGCACACACGAAATAATCGTTATTTATTTACACGCATACAATTTGATACCTGGATGCTGAAGGTTTGCATTCTTGTGTAAACGAACGGTAGGGCATTGTGATAATCCCAGACCAAAGTCTCAAAGTGTAAGCCGTCACTCTACCTACCGCATCCGCAGGAATACAACAAATTAACAAGTATCTCAATCACTGCATTAGTTTTCCAAGTGATATTACATCTGGATGTCTCCTAGTTATCGCAGATAGTTCATAAGCCTGTTCAGTGAGCCACGAAGCCACACCACACGATAATTCACAAGACACCAATGCTGACTTTTTCCGCTACTACTTCACCTAGTTTAAAGTAGACGTCCGAAATAGTCTATGCCCTTATATTCATAAGTATAGTCTCCCTCCTTTTTACCGTGCACGGATTCAGTGAAAGTCCTTCCTAGGTTATTTTTGCTTCTTTGCCCCAAAACTTTCCCTTTTGCAACATACATATCTTACGAAAACCTAAAGGCGTGTCAAATACCATGAATGTTCAGAGTGTAAGCGGACAGATACATGAGAGTAGAATTGTTTATGTAGTAGTCTACCAGAATCAATTGAACAAGACTCACTTCATCTTTAGTCTGAAACACATCCAATTCTAATGCATCCCTAATGCATCTTCGTGAAAAAACATTTGGCTGTACTCCCTCGTCCGGTTAAGCTTCCTTCTAGTAAAAACTGTGAAAAGACTAGACTTGGTTTCGGGGTTTACTGGGTTACAAAATGAGTTACACCTAACATTCCTTTTACAGTTCTGTTACTGTTGCCAGATAAGGCGATTCTAAGGAATGGAATCGAAATATTCTCCAAAATTCATAAATGGTAGGCTTGACAGCAAATGCGGAACAACATTGTGCGGTATGGTACACTCCAAACTGTGAAAATTCATTTACAATGGAGTCTGTCCGCAGAAAGTGTGCATTGAAAAAGACGTAGATCGGACAGCGTACGAACATGGTTGCAAACCGAATAGCTGTCACCCTATCGACAATTGTGACACCATCTTGTTTTACTGATTTTCTTTCGCCACTGAACTAAATGCAGTGTTATCTGTGCAATTTTGTACAACACACTGATCACTTGGTCCGAGGCTGTTGGCCCAATTTTCCATTGACTTCTGCGTTTGCTGGACAAGACAATCCTAGATATCGTCTGTACCAGGGCAAATCAGTAGGTGACTGAACTGCGGATACCTGCCAACACTATCGTGCCGGTCTGATTGGTGATTAGTTCGGTCATAGTAATATACGCTGAATTGTTCGCTATTTGAAAATCAAATTATCTTTTACACTTACCTCCTACCACCTATCCACAATCATTGAACACCATCGTCTATTCTTGGATGCGTGACGTATTCTCCACTACAACCTTACGCGGTAACCCCCTTCTTTAAGCAATAATTCTTTTGTTGGATCGATAACAATTTTCGCAACAAACGAACAGATGCTATTAGAATGCTGTTGGCCGATATGTACAAGATGTATTTAAAGTGACGTTGAAAAAATTCTGGTGTCAGCCCGGACTACCATGATACCTTTGGTCCAATGCGCTGGCCCATCGTTAACTGGTTGCGTCGTATCTAGTGTTTTGAGATTTTGATATGGGTTGTCAAGCGTTTCAGGCACAGAATAGTATTGCCCGTGGTTAGAGCATGAACCCAGAAAGTCATATGACTAAGTGTTATGTGATTAGCGTCTCGCCTTTCACACGTGTCATCTACATTGTGCTACAAAAGTGTCAGTGGGCCGATTTGGAAAGATATTGACGTTTAGCACTTAAACAGACGCAGCTGAACACGTTTACTGGTCAAAAGTGTTCAACTCTAGCACTGTTAACACGTATTGGTTGAACAAGTTATGGGACATCGTGTAGACGAAGCTGAGGGAACTGCGTGCAAATTTATCAAAGTAGGACAAACAAGAAATATTACTGTTAATTTCTAGTGTATGAAATACTTTAATACTCCTGTTAACATTCGAACTCCAGCTCTAGACAAGCGCTGTGCAGCCAGCGGTGAACAACAGTCTACACATAACAAGGTGAATGAAACAAGTTCGATGAGGTGCCGGTAAAATACTACATAGCTCATTATGGGTTGAAATTTATGTTTCTTGCATTCATCTGTGACAGGCTGTTTGTCTCAGTAACATGATAGTGTGTTAATTTTTGTTAAAAGATGAGAGGACCATTTAATTTTATCTAAGCTAGCTGGGGTTGATGTGCCTGTAAGAATGAGGCTTGAATTAGCTTTTCTAGTGATAGAAGGACCTCCAACACTACAGCACTGCACTTCATGAGGTCAGTTCATATGAGGACCAGATTTAGTCTCGAAAGTCTTACATATAATGAGATTATAACTTATTTTGCACCAGGCACTAAGAATTGGAGCTTTGGTACATCACCTCCTACCTAGCGAGCACACCGGAAGTAAATTGCACAGAATTTGTTAAACCAACCATAACATTTCATTACATAACAGATGATGGTACATGCTGATCGGATTGGAACACATTTTTGCCGTAATATTAAGCATATCCGTGAACATATCAACTGAACAACTTTCTGCATATCACGACCACCGTCTCTATGTGAAACTCCGCCGTGAAAATCAATCCCACGGATTACGTTGAATCCAATATTTAGGTAGACCACACCTAAACATAAGAAAAATGCCTCGTAAAAATCTCATTGAAATGGAATGAAATACGGCCAACCAATGTCAGTTTACTTTACAGATTTGCTCCATGACTCCATTCTGATATGATTGGACTCACAATATGACAGATCGGTAGATTTTATCAGCTTAGCAGTATATTCGGTTCAATTCACAACCTCTTCTCACAATATATTGGTGCAGTTTAATGATAAAATACGGCCTATCATGACATTTAGATTTTAACATCTAGCGTGTCGACCTACATTTTATGCTAGACACGCTGTCATAACATTCGGACACAGTTGGTTTCAATCTCAACTGAATGTAAGATGCTTGTTTCAGAGTGCAATTTGTTTCACGTTAATTTTTGACCCATCATTAATGTAATAATTATGTTACTGATGATGAAGATTGATGAAGAAAGGTCACATGAGTTCGCGACTCTATCGTCGGTGCACAGGTGTTTTGGTTGGCACTTCAATTGGGTTGGAATTGACAGGTATAAATATCACAGCATAACGTGAAACTTTCTTGCAATGTTATTCTGCTGAACTTGTTTCAGCCCAGTTCTATGACCTCGAACTGACTGACGCGAACCACTACGTCAGCATGCTCCAAACCCTCTGCCGAACTTTGCTCTTTAGACTTCCAGTTTTTCAAATATATAATGCAAGACAATCACACTAGTGTTTTCGCGGCTAGGTTATGAAGAGGGATAAGTGATTCATCTTCAACACCAGCACCGACGTAACGTCTTATACACACAGTTAGTCTTAACTTGTTCTCACGATTTTTGTCAATCAGGACATTACGGTGATTGTTGTGAATTCCAAATCCGCGTGACTCGCATAGACTAACAGCAACCCTTCAGGTTACAGCCTCTTCTTGCGCCGGACATTCTGAATTATGGAGAGATTGAAACGATGATTCCCTTGAATGAATGTGAAAAAGGCAAGTGGTGGACCGTAAGGCGTTTTCTGCTTGAACATTTCGTCCGATTCACATCAGTTACTACAGTGAAGATGGTACAAACTGTTTACAGTCGGCTAACGCAACAACACGAGACGATAGCGGCACGTCTGTTGTTGGCATATTGACGACATTCAAGACATAGTGACACGGAAATCGAAAGGAATACGGGTCAAAGGTTAAACGGTGAAAGCTGATGATCACAGTGAACTGGATGGTGAAAATCGGAAGGGTCAGGGTCAAGTTGAACTCTTCGAGTATCTTCTGGTTAAGGCATAAATAAATGCAAAAAACAGTAGAAGAAGGTACAACAAAAAGAAGTAGGAATTATAATGACGGAACAAAGGAGATTATCGTTTGTTTCTGCATCCAAATGACAGGGTTGGTTCGGCGAATTGTCAGAGTCTTTGCCTATTTCAAACTGTACAACGATTTTGGACGGTACATTATTTGGAAGACATAACTGAATCCGCCTTGTGTACAGTAATGGCACTAGGCAAAGTACCGTTTGTAAAACCAGTTGCCTATCTGGGGATGTGCTTACTGATCCCCATTCTCAGTTGCCTTGACACGGCTGACGTGCCTGCTTCTGCAGGCACAGGTCAACTAATAGACTATGTTAGAAGTGGCGGTCAAGTTTATTCGGTTCTTCCTTGATGACGATGGTATCGACGTCGTCTGTTTAATAAGCATGGTTTTTGCAGCGTTTTACGTCCACTTGACAACTGATATTTTATCCCCTGAGAAATATAGGGATAAGTATATTTTCGTGGTAGGGTTATGATAACAGGTTCCGGATCAAGTGGTTTAGCGTAGTTATCAGTGAAACTTGAATGGTAATCTCTACCTAGCAGTGTCGCTTATACTAACCTATCAGATGTAACAGTTCGACACATTCTACTGAATGATGTGCGCACGAGTCCGCGCTTGTAATACATAGACATAGAGCTCCTAGAATGAAGATACTGACTCGGTGAGGTACTGCTGTGGTGTGTACTCCCAGCTAACGAGCCATCTGCTCTTCTAGTCAGAAGGACATACAGGAAAGTCATCCGTCTGTCATTCTCAGTCTCAAACGTTAACTTGCTATTTCTGTGCAAGGAATTCAACTTAGCCGGTACTTGAAGCATTTCATCTTTGGGTAAAATAACAAGGAAAGTGTCGTCTATATACCTTCTACACAATGGGGCTCGTTGTACCTAGTGTAACGCCTGCTGCTTTAAATAGCACATACGTATATCTGTTAACACATGGCCTGGTGAAATGTTCATCTTGATCCATTCTGCTTGTCTGTAATAAACCTCGTCGAACAAAAATTGTACCCTACGAGTACAAACAGAGAGCAAACTTGTTAGCTCGTCTGGGGTAATTCTGAGCTACAGACTATATTTCGTTACACAATCATCAGTAACACTAGTCAGCTCATCAGTAACAGCGTTTGTAGACAAACACTGTACATCGAAAGACACTATCTTGTGTTCAAGCTTTACATCCGAGACAAGGTGGACGGATTGAATTGTATTCTTGAGGCCAAATAGATTGAGTCCAGGGCGTATTAATTCAAGCGTCTCAACTAATCATCGGGCAAGTTGGTGATAAATCTAGTCGAAGATAGAAAGTAAGGGCCCCAATGGAACGCCTTCCTAGAGAGATTTTTTGGAAGATCATAGATTCAATGGGTTACACAGCCTTTCGGATCGACGACGCAGGTGAGGTGAGGCTTCTGTAAGGTGATTGAAGTCGTTTGTTCAATTTCCATGACTAAATTCTTTTGTTGAGTATTGATTTTGAGTCTCAGCTCATGTGATAAAATGGGCTGCATCCTGGTTATTCTATCTACGTGATTTAATCGTACAGCCCCGGTCTGGCAACAGTCAATTTTACAATGCGCTCACACGGGCTTTCGTGAGTAGACGGGACTGGCTGATTGGAGTTCGTTGATATTGGTTCGCTAAGTCGAAAAGCTTGACCTAGGACTAACAGGATGTGTCAGAGCCTGTCGTTTCCAGAGACCTAAAGTGGTCAAAGTATGATCATAGTACTCAACCTGCGTTTCCGTATGAATGGGATAGTTTTTCCTTAGTAAGATACTGAACTTTAAACCAATCGTAATACCCCTTTTCCAGTTCCGATAAGATTCATACTGGATATGTTCATGGCATGTCTTTCACGATCTATACGGTTCCTTCATTGCAAAGGGATAATCTATTTGATATTTCTTGCTTGATTCTTCTGTACGGCATCTTGACAAAGTTGTAGAACGTGACATGGCATTAAACATCAAGGTTTTCTAATATGGTCAAGAACAGACTTTGTTTCGTTCAGAATTCTCTCAGTCAAAGACTCAGCGTGTCTACTTCCTGCTTGGTAAATGTTCTCAGATTTCGCGACGTAGGTTTCAGTTTACATCAACTGAAGGACTTTGGGGGAGTTAATGTTGTTAACGCTGTTAAGTCATACCAACACTTTTCACCAATACCGAACAAAAATCTACTCCGTTCGAGTGTTATTCTAGAAGAATAACATGTACAAGGTTGAAATAGTACAATCCAAGCAGTTTCAATTAGTGTCATAGGCAACTGCCATTCCACCACGACTAAAAATCCACGGTACAGAGCTAGGCTGTTTATTGAACTGCCAAGTCAAGGTTAAATTGAGTACACAACGTATCCGGCTACTTCTCAATATGTTGCAGAAGTGCTTCTTTGCAGCGTAAAAAATAGTCTGACTCTGCTTTCTCCATCGGCCATTGTAGTCGTTTGTGCATCTGTAACTGAAATGTCATATACACTTAGCGGGAACAGACGGAGGGATGAAGAAAACGGGGAAAAGGTCTACCGACATGGCTGTGTCGATCATTGTGTCTGTTTACTAAGATCTGCTTGCCAATTAACCTGTCCGACTTCACTAACTGCCCAAGCTGTGCAATGTATTATACTAATGTATTCCTTTCGCATGGGTGTACGTTCAACCAGGTGAAACTTCACGCCGAAGTCCTACTTCTCAATCGTCAAAAAATTTCCGACATGCACACGAAAGAACTCTACGAACCCGTTTGCCTGTTTTTGGTTTTCTTACCGTAGGCCATTAACAAATATTAATATGTTTCTTATCTAACTATTAGTTTTTTTCTTGTTACAAACCATAAAGTTTACATTTGTACTATTCCAACAGGTATGATCTCATGCTATTTTGAGTAGTTCGGCTGCATGCATCAAATTGCCAGTAAATTATCACGATCTAGGATGACACAGTATTTATTTATTCCTACCACAATTGTCTGGTATTCCCATCAAATTACAGACACGCACACAAATAAACAATTATCCCTTTCTACAACTCAGTTTCATAGATATTTATTACAGAACTGTATAGATGTAGGGTAGGGTTTACGAATGAATGAACGAAGACGGTCTGATTGGACAGGGATAAAACAGAAACTGTAAAACGAAATGTGACATTAACATTTTCGAATGTTCAGGTCATACACATGTACCTTATATGTTTTTGTGTGCGTGTGGGGGGTGACATTGATGTCTATCAGTAGAAAATTTGGTTATTTATGTTGTGGTCATAAAAATTAGGGTACGCGATTGGACCGGAGTTGTTCAGCTGCCATCTGATGTTCCTAACAGTGTCAAAGATCTTGTAAAACTGTCTGTGTACATCCATTGAAGACAATTAACACCAGCCGGTATTTTAATAACACAATACTGGGCAGTTCTACAGTGGACTGGTGTCATCAAGTAAGGTGACAGTATTGAGCAGCTAAGCACAATTCAGCATACAACTTTGTGCAGAGTTGTAGCTTTGATCCAAACGAAAAACGAACGTAAATGCTGAATTGCAGACGGCCAGAGATACCGTACATATATGTACAAAATTTGTTCGCTATATATTTTTATATGCGAATGACATTAAAAATGAATGTAGTGTTGATATCCATTCCGCTACACGTTTAATGTGAATTTGTACACTTTAAACATTCACCTTTCCCTATCCGTTTAACATCAAATTTTAAATATTTACCATTTTTAATGCTTACAACCTTTTCAACTGTATACATACAGCATATTTTCTAACCATATGGGACCACAGAGAAGAAGTTTCACGTTGGCGAAATTACAAATATTACCGAAACGTTCCACCAATGGTAAACTTCAAAATGACACTATTCAAGCCCTTTTTTTCTTTCCTACAAGTGAAAATGTTCTCTATACTGCAAAATCATATTGTATTAATTTGGCAATAACGTACTACTCGCTCACCATTCACACCGGTTCACATGATCATCAATTTGTGTTAGTAATCCTTCAGAGATCGTAGTATTGTTTGGCCATTAGTTGGAATTGTGAAGAGTTATTCAGTTAGTCACACGTGCACAGTGAACGCGCCAGATAGCTGACCATCCACATATGACAGCTACACGCAAAGTCAAGCCATGAGCCAACGTAATAGGGATTCATCACTTAGTATTGTTTGTCGATCTGGGTGACGCTTGAAAACTGTACACTACTCTTCTGAGCAGGAAATTAACTTCCAGTGATGAAAACTTGTTTGTTTCTATTGCCGATTTACTCGTTCATCTATGCGTACTGATATATTGTATGCAGCCAACCAATGGATGAATTCATTTTGTATATGTACGACCTTTGTATAATATAACTTCATGTTTGAGGACGACTTGGTTCTGGTTGGTCGTATGATCTGCTTACTGATTCCATTGGAGGGGTTGGTTTACCCCTGTCTTACTTACTGGTATCTCGCCACAGTAATATGAGATAGCATTGGTAAACTGGTGTGACTTGCGTAGTGGATCCGAAATTATTGGGTCGCAGATGACGCTAGTAGCCCTTGAAGAATGGCGACATTACGGAAGATTGATCATATACTGGTTTGTACAAAACAATACATATAGAGATAGAAATGAATCATTTGTGTTACACTCCTCAGCCCTAAAAAGTTAACTAGCTTGCGTGATAATTTCGCATTAAGCAATTGTGTAATTATTCTAGTATCTCGCTCAGTCGGTCGCTTGGCCGAACAGACGCAAAGTGTTTTTGACCCCTTTTCGGGTGACGCACATGTACGTGAGCGAACAACTGCGCAACTGTCACTTAAAGCAAGCGTACACACGCGAAACGTGTGTACGTACAATTAGGACTTCTCACGAAATTTATATTTAAAAAAAAACAATCAAGTTTGGCGAACTGTATTTTTCTTAGTGATACATTGTAGGCAAATTCAGCCGAAACAAATTCAATAACAATTACAACTGTTTGCAGTATTCTCACTCCGGTAGATACTTTGAGCAGCTGCTATCATAAGATAAACATTGTACTCGAGTTTCTATCTAGCTTGAACTTTTTAGTGGTGCATATTATTGCCACAACTAGGATTTGAACTCCCGATGTACCTAACCTGAAGATCACGGTGTAGCGGTAAACGCGGTTGCTTCTGGAGAAAGTGAGCCGGAGTACAATTCCGAGTTATAGACGGGTTATCTGTTACAGATTAACGGTGACAAGAGCGAAACACAAATCTATTGATTCTTCTCGAAAGGGAAGAAACAGAGTAGTCTACATGAATGAAAGGGCTGTTATCAACCCTGAGTGGTGCTCAGTTTATAAGAACACATCCTCCAACTAATCACCAGTGCGTGATTTATTTGCTGTGACGTGAATTGGCTAGATGGACACACTGCTTTTGTTACTAGTTTACATTTATCTCCACTGCAATGAGGTCATTTCTCCATGCTGTCTCCTTCAAATTTGAACGTGTACTTCTGTATTATTTCGCTAACGTCTCCGAGTTATGACCAGCAGCTTTTTAGTGGAAAGTACCGTGCGCGATTAGATGCTTGATATAAATAAGGCAAAGGCTGGGGTCAAATCTGAAAAATGTTCAACTCGAAGTTAACCAACTCCGCGACTGCTCAACATTAACACAAATAACCTAAGAGCCTAGTCTTCTGCAAGGAACTATGTGACCAATAAGTATTGAATTCTCCTAATTTTTGCCAGTGTTATCTCACAGCCGAGAATCTCATGAATCCTGTCGTCAGTTCAGTACCTTCCTGAAATGTTAAGTATCCTTTTGGATCGTTTGAGCCGTCAATCAGTTTGTCATGTCCAGGTCATCGGGTTGAGAGCACTTGTACAAAATTCAATACAGATTTTGGCTGATCAGTGCAAAGGATGTTAAATAAAACCAACGGTTTGCGTTTGCACAAAATCCACTTGATGACGGGCCAGCTGTTACGAGATGTGGCAAGAATAAGCCAACTTTGCGCGTTTAATTAAACAGCCCACCTATTTCGTGCGTGGTTGTGATTGTGTTTGAGTGAGCATTTGCTCAAAGGGAAATTTGAGCTGCAAGGTGTGACACTTGATTGTTTAGTCCAGTCCATCGGATATGACAGAAGGATCGTCCTGTGGTGATCTAATAGCCTGCTTGCTAGCGTTTAGTGGGCTAGAGTGGACTACTCAGTTGGGTGTCGCTGTTTGACAGGCCTGATTCTGCCGTGAATCCGCGGGTGGGACGATGGTCTACTCTACTCCGAATTCCTTCGGTCTTCCCTCCTTTGTGCATGCAACATTCTATAACCTGTGCGCGCTGCAAGAGGTATTGCTTATGAAAGGTTACGCGACTATATCTGTCATTATTTGGCCTATGGTGCGACCAGGAAATTAGTTTGCCCAAAGCCCATTTCCTGCATGCAAGTGAAAAAGTGGTATGCACGCAAGCCGATAAATAAGAGTTCAAATCCGAACCCCCAGGAGAATAAAGCACATATACTCAATTGGCTTAATTCATTCGTCAGGTGGGAAATATCGGGAAGCTGAGCAAGTCATCTACAAAATGTTGTAAACTTTGCATCAGTTGTTGGGAGATATGCGTACTTATAGCAAAATAGAAATGTACGAAATTGAGTAAAACCGCGGTCGTAAACTATTGACTTCATCTCTGGACCTAGCCGAACGATATTAGTTATTAATCACTCCATCTTCTGTAGCCCATTGTTACACAGTGGTATCGGCAGCGGTAGCTCGGTTACGGAATCGAACCTAGGATGCTTCAAGTGTTCATGCGATCAGCCTGATAAGTGTTTCGACCAACATCTGTCACATGATGTATCAGACACCGGATAGTGTAAAACGTAGTCCGTCTGTGCATCTAATGAAGAAGTGGGATCACAGAGTTTAAATTCTGTTCTAGAAGGTATTTCGATTTCAACCCTTCTTCTGCATTACAGCAAAATAAGATCATTTATAAAGGGTCGTTTCGTTAAGTAATTATGTTGAGAATTCAGGGTTCCCAAGAAAAGATGACGAACGAAGCCACTATGTGCGTCTACTATTTACAAACCTTTCCCTGTGCTGCTTCATTTAAGCAAGATAAGTATATATAAGAAGTATTCTCAAAATGGGTGGTATTAGGTTACCGGGGGATGCGAACCTGAAGCTAGACAGGATGAGGGGGGGCGACAGAGGAACGCTTGACCTGTTTACTTACGGAGCCTATGATTACGTCTGAACCACTTTCAGTCCAGTGCTGGCAAGCTACTGTTTCTGCATTAAGTTCACCATCGCGTTGAACCTGGACCAGGTATTCAGATTTATATTTCATTTTATTACGATTGTTTAGTTGTCACTCTTTTCAACTTAGTGTTCACAGAGTGCTCATCATTTGGCAGTTGGCGGTTTCGTTGCGCTCAGAAAACTAAAATGGTCATACTTTGAAAAAGTTTTTGAACCAGTTGTACAGACTGGAAGACAAACTGTATGATTTTGGGTATACTGAGATCAATTGAATTTTGGTCAAACTGGGCAATGTAAACGATCTAATTAACTAGGCCTTCACTATCAGCAAACGGAAACTTGCAACTTATCCTTGGTTTATGAATACTGCCGTTGAAAATATAATGTTTAGTCTTTAATTTCTGTTTGGCTTCCCCCATGTGGTTGTTCCATTGCCAGGGATTGTTTTCCTGTCTATAGTTCAGTTAACTTAAAAGGCGACAAGTATCCCAGACACCTGAATAAGTGATTGATTTTCTTTTCAATAGTGACACCCTGTGCATCAATTTCTCCCTTATACGGGTGGACAATTTGTGGCTCCAGTGAATTAGATGAGGTT
Organism: Paragonimus skrjabini miyazakii; assembly: GCA_014338405.1. Taxonomy (NCBI): domain Eukaryota; kingdom Metazoa; phylum Platyhelminthes; class Trematoda; order Plagiorchiida; family Troglotrematidae; genus Paragonimus; species Paragonimus skrjabini miyazakii. The sequence goes on along the minus strand of JTDE01000558.1, from coordinate 75,386 downwards.
AACATAGTTTACTACAACCGGCATGTGCACTCTTGTTCAAGTGCCCATGATCGGTCATGTTGGCAACTATGCCACTGCCTCCCCATTGTGCATTGCCGAAATACCCCTATCTAATCACCCGGACACATGTGTGTACCTTCTATCAGTTCCTCTTTTCGACTTATTGGATGTGAACTTATTTATATCGGGAGATGTTTGTCCGATGTGGTTGTTAACTTATGACTATGCAATTTCGTTGAATTTTTTGCTCATCTGAATTATTTCCATGTGGGCCTGACAACTGTGGCTAGGTGGTACTCAACTTGTTATCACATACGTAGGCCGGATTCGTCATACTCTGAATAGTTTTGACTAGGACATATTTCACACTTGAGCACTGAGGCTTGAAAACTTAAAATCATTCAATTGGATACAGTTAAGCCACACAATAGCAACCAGAAAATCGCACACACTCGAGCAGTTTACCCTGATTTGGTTTTGCCGGTTCAAAGCAAGTGATCAAAGAAGTTGTGAGTTGCTGAGTCACTGGAGAGTGTGTGACTTTGGCTGATCTTATCACAACTTCACACCCCTTTGGCTTATACGATGAGGTGTCACCCGAAACGCACAATCTTCTGGCCGAGATATTGACTTGTTAGTAAGCAGTCTGAGGAGATTGACAAATGGTATCAATCATTGTTCAAACTACTTTCATTCACGTAGAAAGTAAAGTCTGAACAATTGATGACCAAGTGAGGTAGTCATTTCGCCACGTCTGAATATGTGCCTTTCTAGCTGTGCAGCTCTATAGATAAACAGCACTCGGCTTCCAAATATCGACCAACTTCCAGGTCAGATGACTTCGAAGGTAAGCACTAGATTCTGGTTACGTTCTCTGTTTCGCAGTCTATCAACAGTGCGCAAAGTTCGCCACTATTCACTTGTTCCAATGTCCTTCTCTCGTGTTTTTGGTGTCAACCTAAGATTGTTCGAGATATTTTGCCAGTAGTACTGAATATTCATTGAATATACTAAATGGAACGTATGGTACTTGAACAGTGGGCAGAGTGAAGGCGAAGAGATCAATCGGGGATCTCAGCTCGTTTATGGAATATAGGTTGATGACCTTTATAACACGATCAGGTCAGCAGTCACTGACTACTCATCAATGCGGAATGGTTACACTCTTCGACGCAGAGGTCTGTGTTTTGTTTGAATCACATTCACCATGATCCACTGAGATTCGCTGATTGATTTAAATTAAAAAGAATTTCCCTTTCTCGCCAAATGTCAAAACTGAAGTGCGACGTTTCCGCTTTCAATATGTCACACTGAGTAGCCAGTGTCCTTTTACTTTGGTCCCTTATGTAAATATAGGTCCTCACATTTCGTAAACAGACGTCGTGATATGAACAAAAGATATCGCAGAGTAAGAAACTGCAGTCGCGAATTAATGTGCTAGAAAGCATGTGATGAGAAATAGGGGTCTAACTGCTGCAGGTGAGACGTACATGACGATCACTATTCTAACAATCTATTAATAACCCCAGGGATGGCTGGATCAGTACATCTAAACTTCCACTAACAAGTGTCGTAAGCCTCACTGATAGTACTGCGATTAGGGTATTTCGATAAAATTAAGAATACCAGCCCTGGTCATTACAGGGTTAACGAATTCTGAACAGTTGTGTTACAGACACGAGGGACGGGGTTCAAAACCCGGTTCGAATAATCTTGTGCATTACTAAAATGACGAAACGAAAGACCATACGGGTATATTTTTATCCACTTAACTAAGTCATTGAAACTGATAGTCTGAATGAGAAAGTTGAGATCACAGGAGAGTAGTATTCAATTTATGACGACTTAAATCAAAGATATCCACCTCTTTTTTGAGTGGTCAACCTGTTAACAGAATAATATCTGGTAAAGTGTTCCCCGTTGCTGATGCATCCGAAAAGGTTTTCAATATGTTTTGTCAGATTTTTCATCTCTCCTTATGTAGTTGAAACTGTTTAACTCCATTTTTGATTAATCCATTCACTGGAACAATTGGTTAAAAGTAATTGGGATGCAATCGTTTTCTATTTTTCTGTTATAAAGGTCATCAGAGAACAGAAACATGAGAATACATACAGTCGGAGTAAAAACCTGTCAACTTCAACAACAGACCTTATTTTCCTTCTAAATTGTCTTACGTGGGTTTACAACACACACGCACTTTTAACACAAAACAAACCAAGTAACTAAAACAAATTGTGTCATGTATGTTGGTTTGTTCAATTGCATTCAGTGGTTTTTACCTAACGACAAAATATATTGAGTCAACCTAGTTATCAGCAATTACAAATCACCGATAGTGGTAATGTCCAAACTGTTTCATTTTTTAGCTAGTACGTGAATTATTGCCATACCCTCCCACATAGTAGAACAAAACAACAGAGAGTAATGGAGGACAGTTTTACTTTCACCTATGCAGTTCTATGTACTGTTGTAACCATGTGAATGAATGCTCCCTGCGACTGAACTTCTGTTTTGATACCCCATCATTCTGGAATGCAGTGGTTTGTTTTCATACCAGCTTTTGTCCCTCCTATGTTGTCAGTGAGTGGAATCACTTAGCAGAGGGGCTTCAGTTTCAAGTCAGTTATATCGTCGAAATGAATCACGGAGTTTCTCGTTAAAGGACTGGAGATGAAAACACAGTTGTTCAAGGTCGGCTGCAGGTGATTCAGGTTAATCCACTCAGAAAATCGTAATCGACAATTCGAATAGCCCAGATTTATACTGTCGGGTTGAAAGTAGTTTCTTCCATGTCTGGGGAAAGTCCAAATAAAGCGGATGAAACAACCGGATCATATAGGAATCTGTTGACCAAATTTACAATGAAAACTTTCGCTCACCTTGAACACAAACTACTCAGGTGATCAACTTATCGAGCAGAAAATATGCTAAAGTGAGAGTTGCCAGTAAATGCTTTCGTAAAATGGTCATCTGTCAACGGGAAATGAATTCATTAGGACAGCCAACAATAGACGAAGGTGGGGACATGTAATATCATCGCAAAGAAGAAAGTTGTGTAATCACGTAATGATATTTGTAAAAAAAGAAGCAAACAACCACATTAGGTGTGTACGTGTAATCATTGGTACAGAAGTACTCGTAACTGTTCACCGTGCCCAGCAGAGAAAAAAATGGCGGAAATTTTGGACCAATTTTCCACATGCAAAACAAACATGCATAATCGACTTCGATGTTCAACATCGCATCAAACACAGAGCTTCAAACAGATGAAACAAATGCCAACAAATCTAACAGTCGTTTTTTCAACATTTCCATCCTTACACTGTAAAAAATCCTCAAGAAAACTCTTCTATTCAAGTCATTCTTTGGAATGTGAGATGCATAAAGCTGTTCTGACCAGAACAACTTGAAAGTATCACCTTGAAACCGAAAATTGAGCTTATTCACCTTATCATAAAAGAAAACCAAACTTAACACAGTTTCGAATAAAGATCTTTCTGTTCATGCAACTCACAGTCAGACAGTTGCCAAAATACTAGGATAATGTCAAGAAAATTAAAGATACATAGCAATTAGTAGCTGCTGGAAAATCGTTTAACTTTTCTAGGAATCAGAAGGTTTTCAACTTTCTTCCACTGTCGTCGTCACACAGTTGACAGTAAAGTTACCATAGCCATGTTTGCAGCGGACAATTTGACTTCTGTGGCATGAACGAACGGGAAGTATCCGAAGTTATCCTTCTCTTGACAGTGACAGTGCCTCCGCGAATTAGCTTATATTAAATGGACTGATCGCATGAGCAACACGGCCGCTCGGCGGGGCGCATTCCGAAACGGTTGGGTTGCGCGATCAGTTGGTCAACGAATCGCATTGCACAACCTGCGATGTTTAGGTCACGTAATTCGCATACCAGCTGGATGTTTACCGTACTGGGAATCATACAGTGAGACCACCAACAGTTGGGTGAAACCATGTGGTGGTCAAGCAATAACGTAGTCACGAAATATGAAGACCATGAATGCCCCATTGAGCAAAATGTGTCGGTGTCAGCTGTCAGGCTGAGGTCCTCGTGATCACTCAAATCACTGGTTATAAACGCTATCCGAGATGCCAGTACGCGTTCAACGGAGTACCTGTGTCCATACCACTTCTTGTACTTTTGCCTCGTCACCTTTATTATCGTTATTGCTATTATTATTACTCTAACCTTTTCAGCAACATCTCTTCTTTTAGATTATTTCACATCATTGTTGAAGTGAGCAGCAGCCCGTGTCACACTACCTTACGGTCAGGCTTATGGCTGTTGTGATGTTGATCGCGATTATGATTATGATTAACAAGTCGATAACTATGCTAAATAGAGCTGCTAACTCATGTTTTTGACAAGGTTTTGACAGTAAATGACACAGCGAGGCTGAAGTAGGGTCTGAACATGTCTGCTAATGCACTTAGTCGACTTAGGTGGCTTATCATCCATAGTACTCTGTATGAACTTATTTCCACGGGAACTTTTCTGCTCACGATGTGCCCTTTGCATTGGGTTTCAAGGATTTATTGAATAGTGTTTAGTCGTGAGTTTATTCTCCTTCTATGAATCATATGTGAGCCATGTTCATTGCCACGCTGTTACTTGCTGTTTCTTTTCTAGCTGCATTCCCAATTCATAGTTGCGTAGATGGGCTCATAGTTGACTTTCACTGTTTAACCATTTTATCAATATGGTGCAATATGATAATGTTACTGTGAAGGATGGATTTCAAAATATTTATTTAATTTATCCTCATAACACTAATTAAAACAATGGATACATTTCTCAGGGCTAATGTTTCACATATTGTATGGCATATCGGTTCTAGTTGTTATAGATTGAACATCACTCAGAGTTGATAGCAACTTCTGTGATCCCATAGCCTCTCAGTAAGCTCTTTATAAAAGGAAGCTTTATTTTTGAATTTCACTCTTACTGAAGCTTGCCGGTATTGTAGGTCCATCCCTTGACCGAGGTACATACTCAGGAGAGAGATCCCAGTTATCGGGCCACCGACTGCAGCTAACAGATCAGTTGCTCTGTGTTACATACGAGGTGGTTAAGTAACCTGAGCATTACTCGAAGCGAACTCGACTGAACGTTTCCGTGATGTGATTTGGTCTTGGTTACCGTTAAATCAACGGCTTAGTGGTCATCATGAAGACCTAGTCGGAGTTTACCTCCGATTATGACAAGGATATGCGCTACCGATGACCTTTCACAAGAGGGAACCTCGCGACTAGTGCTGCTATTCGAAAGAGTCTGGCTGAAAAGTCACCGGTAATGCGAGTGATGTTCAACCTATATCAACCACAATCCACTACCACTGGTCAATTTTAGTTCTTTTGAGGAGCGAAGGTTATAAGTGTGGCCTACTTCAAATGTTCTGTTCAGCTTACTGAACGTCACACTGTCACTACCAACTTTGTTTGAATACCCCCTGTTCCAACTGCACAAAGTACAATCTGTTGAGTCACTAAACATCAACGTCAGCGATCGAATCTAACCGTCATTCTAAATGCCTGTCTTATAATTCAGGTTCCCTCCTAAAATTTGATCACCCACATACGGAATTAGATAACGGATCACTCATCCTTGTGTTGGAATCACACACACATACCCTAAGGGAGCGATTCAGTCTATATTAGGTTAACAATGTTTTAGGCTCACACATAATCATCTGACTTTTAAATTGTTGTGCTTTTTACGGAGAAATCACGGTTACAACATAAACGTTTCCAGTAGTTCTAATCATGCATAAAAACTACAAGGGATTCGTTGAACTTACCTAAAACAGGAATATGGTTACACTCAATGGCAATAGTCATTGAAGTGTTTTTGTTACGTGTAAGTTTCTTTTCTCAACGGTGGCTCGAATGAACATGGAAAATTACTATTGACTTGAAAAAATGCTTCAAGTTTTGAATAGTTTTGTAGTTTAAGCGTATACTATGAAATTACCTATTATAAAAACTGACTGATTTCTGCAATAGGCAACAAACGTACATCATATTTTGATATGTTAAATCTTCACAAGTAGACTGAATGTGCTCGACTGCAGTTTGAATCCATCACTCGATAGATCAGGATTGTGTTGACGAGATTATGCAACCAGTGAAAAAGCTGTTTAGAACGGAATTAATCGGTTAGACAACATTGACCTCAAGACTGGTCGCCGATAGCGCATAAGAAGGTGTAGAATACAGCCAACGACTGAAATTTTCATCACCGACAGTATATAAGTTTAACACTGTGTTTACTAGTAATGTATGATGGTAGTAGTTTGTATTTCATTTTCTGTATTCTAGGTTATTCGGATTTACATTATACAACTCTGATTGTGAAATTCTGTGACTCTGATATTTGACAAAAAAATGACGTAACATCTTACTATCTTCATAGTGATTAAGCAATGTTTTTTTCGCTTTTCCAGTGACGCACAAAAACTTACAATAGAAACTCAAAACATCTGAACGCAGTTAGGCGAACACGATATGCCTCACGATCCAGACCAGGGAACAAGTTAAATTGGTAATCAAGCTGTGTGAATAATTAAACCGTAAGTGGATCAGCAGGTAATTACACATTCATATATAGACTACTGAATCGACAGTTTGATGGAATACAACACAAGTTTAGCCGATACCTAGGTAGCCAACACTGAATGAAGAAAGCTAGGGATGCCGTGAATGTGGCAAACACAGTAAGACCAAAAACGTGGTAGAAACAACTATGGGAGAAAGGAGAGAAAAGTATTCAACAAATGCGCAAACTTCTACCAAAGTGCACTACCCTCTGCCACTAGACTTAGAAGGTGACGTGGTGAAGCGTACAACCACGTTCCAGAACAGGTCTCGTTTGTAGATAGTCTGACAACTAGTGGGTTAGTGCGAAGCTTTTACAGAAGCTCTTATTGTATGTTGGGTTGTGCACATACAGTTTGATATAACGAGTGGCATAAGTGGATGATGCGTTACGACAGATCGATTATTCTCCCAGAGTTCGACAGTAGGTTTGATAACGGGGTGCATGCTAAACCGTACTGAGAGAAATGTTTAGCAAACATGGGTCCAGATCTCGGAAAACAACATTAATCGTGCAGGTAATACACTCACTAGCATTTGGAAGTTTTCACCAGAACTGCGGTTAAATGGTACAATCAACACTTTGAGGCTCCT
>JTDE01000558.1:50502-63554 GCA_014338405.1 Paragonimus skrjabini miyazakii | reverse complement strand
ACGACGAGACTGCCAGCCCACGGATGTGCTCTGTGTTTTGATAAACATGAGATCTATCGAGCTCTTGTTAATAATTTCCATTAATGGTTTTGGTGGCTATGATTATACAGTACTGTTAATAAAAACTGAATTTCACACTGTGGGCCATTTACTCTGGGTTAGACAACTGAAACCTCCACTTATTTACAGAGGCGGCTGACTGATAGTATTAGCAATGACGATACACAGGTTAATAAACTGCGATTAATATCTGTAACTTCCCGTATACTGTACTTCTTGTTTGAATTCATATCACTAACAGACCTAATTCACCATTAAAGCTAAGCGCCTGTTAAATCGCCACTTCATGCAACTCTTCATTAGTTATCGAATGGTCTGAATTATAACTTAACGGGAAGTTACTGAGCTGTGTAGAGTGCGGCTAATTTGGATCTTTAAAAGACTATCAGACAAAAAGAACGAGACTAACTTAATGTCTTATATGAAAAAAATTTCCTCAAGCACTGTGGATGCCAAGGGTTTGATACACGTCTAAACAAAGGTGCTATCTATCTGAACCTTTATGAACTCCATGAATAAGTTGAAAGTTTGTTCGAAAGGTGATTGCTATGATTGACTATGTTTCGCATTCTGTCCATGAATGCAACATTTTGTATGGGATCGCTGCACTCCAAAATACTTCGTCAAAACATACTAAACAGAACCCATCTTGTTTTGCTTACATTCCTACGATCCTACTGGGATTGGGGTTGTTTTGAAAGTGCTTGAGAACCCTGATGTAATTGCTCAACTGGAAGAAGAGGCTGATTTGTTCCTAATTATTTAACCACTTGATAGTCAAAAGTGCTATTGTTTTTACTATGGAAATTGGTTGTTCGAAGCCTTCGGTTACTTGGGATCAAAAGGATGCAAAAGGTTCAGTCGCGACTACAAAATCTGTCAGATAGTTTTCTCGTAACGTGATAAGCAAAGTGTTCGCCCTGGATCCTAATCGAATTTCTGTCCTGCCGGATGCAGTAAATCTTCGTTATTTTTTTTAACCGGAACCTTACTACTCACAAACATTGTTGAGTGATGCAGTTTTATAACGGAAATTTTTAAACATTGCGAGAACAACTGGGCGAACACCACCCCAGCGGCCTGGCTAAGGTCATCCATGGAATATACACATATGCGCTAGTAAATCTGTAAATTCCCACAGAAGTGGTAAGTAACAGGGTTCTGCGTAGTGATTACGTGAGTCACCCCATAAAATTATCAAGGCGATTTCAAAAAAACTTATCTAACGATAGATGAAATGGCAGAAGTTGTTGAGGAGAAACTATGCAACTTATTGACGATAGGTTACTTTTCATAACAGTTGATTAATTAAGCTTTGGCAGGGAATGAATTTTTGTTAACTGTTTACTTTTATTTCATATAGGATGAAAGTCTAGTTTCATGACGGCTGTTTTCAAAGCAACTAAAAATAGACAGGGAGAAAATTCAATATCTCGTGATTTCCAAATGGAAAAATAATCGCTTACTTTTGCGTCACATTAATGAGAAATCACCATAGTGGAAGGAACTATACCTAATGTGCTCACAATTAAACCTGTAACTTGCAGACGTATGCAAATGTCTGTGTTCGACTTCGAACATTACGACATACTCTTACCAGTACGACAAACGAGATAACTTTCCGCACTGTTGGTTAACAACCAGTTTAAGAACTTTGTATTCGGAGTGACGAAATGCTTCAAAGGCTTATTGTGATACAAAAATGTTCGGTGACTCTGGTAAGAAATTGCGCGTTTAAACACTATTGAAGACTGAGGACAATTTTTTCAAGATTGGACTGAATTACTCAGTAAAAAAGCTAAAACCACAAACCAGATATGACCTACTTTTCAGAACTATGTGCACAACCTATTAAAATTAGTTTCAAATTGCGAGGAAATGTTGTGAACTTCATTAAGTTCAAATAAGCTTTCTGTGTATTTTTGCACAACTGAACTCTGTTTTGCCGCAACGTTCGTCGCTTCACGTATGCTAAACTACCGGACTCAATACGCTGAATCATACAAGCAGAATATCAGATGATGAACTTGGTGCATAATGTGCACTCATTCATAAGATTCGCATCGACGTATTTTTGAGACTTGATAATGTTCTGATGATTTATGCCACAAACCGAGTGGTTAACCCATTCACAGACAATTTCTTTGGAGAAATTAACAGAAGTGAAACCGAACTGGAACCCGGACTCGTTCGTCTTTCTACATTACACTTAGAAGGCAGATTTTAGATCATTAGTACATTTTCTATCCAACCATCGAATCAGACTTCAAAGCCACGAATTCGAAGATTCGCATCTCCTTCTAACTGACTTTAGTTTGATGTTCATGATCTGATCTAACTGAAACGAACTCAGCGATACCAACAAACATGAACATAGTAGATAACTTTATTATCTGTCGTGTTGTTAGTATCTTTACATCGATGCTCATGATATGTTTATGAAGAAAACTAGAGATAGTGTTATGTTCTGTAAAGCTAAGTGAGCCATAACACAGCGAGGTTTAGGAGACATTAATCTAATTATATCAGTTATGGGGACTAGTTCCCTGATCAAAAGTGATTTTTCCCATCTTATTGTGGTATTCAAATTCGTCGTCCAAATTTTGGTTGCAGCGCGTGACATTTGAATTGTCCTGTGTGTCATCGAAAGTGGGGTATTGATCACATATCGCTAGTCTCCGAAAGTGGAACACCCAAGTTCCACTGAACTTCATACAGGTCTGCAGCAATGAAACTCTTCAAAAAATCAACGATGTCTTTACTAAAAATTCGAGTAACCACCACAGATTCCAGTTGTAGGGTCAAGCGAACGAAGACGGCCGGCAGGGAATAACGCGATAAACAAACGAAGCATACATTGTCAACACACACACAAAGCGACGTGTAAGCAAGCGAGCAATAAAACTAAGCAGTGATAGAGCGGAATAGTGACTGCGTACGCTGCGTCAGTCGTGCGCTCGAGTTCACGGGATATTTGTTAGTAACTCCATCTCGTTCAAGCATACGAAGATTTGCAACAAAAAGAATACAAATGGCAGTCGACAAACAAACACAATTAGTGAAAAGTAAATAGGGCAGTTACAAAGCTCCCCTTGGAAGACAACCAGAAATTTGACCCTGAAAACTTAGGTAGGTTTCAGTTAGCCGGACCCGTCGACACGAACATGAGTAGTTTGAATCACTTCTGCAACGCACAACTCGTGTCGACAGTCAGTAGAAAAGGAAAGGACTGAAGATATTTAGAAGTCGATAGCTCCGATGGTAATTAACCATGTGTAAACGGAGGGACTGGAGCTGCCACTTTGCAATCAACCTTGGTGCGTTGGAGAATCTCGATAGTTGGAATGTAGTACCTAGTGAGATCATAGCCTCGGTCTTGTCTATGGTATGTCGATGTCGCCCACGTTCCTAGCAAAATTTTAAGTTTTTGTGCGTCCCTCATGATATACGATCTCATGCACCTCCCACGCAGATGCTGAACAAGCAATTCCTGGTGCCTGACATGTACAACACTCATTGATGAAAAACAGTAACCCCACCGGGTGTCCGCCTTGATTGTATTGTAAAAAATTAGGTCCCTTTTTTGACCGGTTGTTCAATAACAAAAATCACTGCACGCATGCCATCTAAAATTGACTGGGAAGGAAAGTACAAAAAACTATTTACGATATACGTCAACCTAGTCAGCAAATTGCACTGACTTCTGCAACTTCCGAGCTCTTCTGTTCTGGAGGTTTGGTGTCGCCGGTGATGTGTGTTTCGGATAGTCCACTTTTACTTGCACTTTGTCGGGAGATAACCAGCACTACCAGTAGATATACGGTGGCCCAAGAAGGTCACGAGAAGCTTCCCAAACAAGTACTTGCCTGATTGTATGACATGACATACAGGCGAACAATCAAAGCAAATATGCGCAGCAATCTTCCGGTGACGGGCCAGTGACCAAGATATCGCCCAATTGCAAGCAATCTGGATGGTGTATGTACCGGAAACCTTGAATAAAGCGCTGAAAAGTTTGAACAATGCTGTCCAGACCAAACGGCACGGGCAATAATTTTAAAGGTCCTATTGGTGCTGTAACCAATGTCTTCAGGGTGTTCTTGGAGGCTACCAGAATCTGGTTGTAAGCGCGTACTAGGTCGATTTTGTAAATATTCGCCTTCTGGCTGCGTCGGCTGTCAAGTTATGAGTGTGAGGAATTGGATAACTACCGGAAATGGTTGCACTGTTTAACGCCCGGTAGTTACCACACGGAGGCCAGCCGTTATCTATCTTTCTGGACACCATGTACAACGGCGACACTCGTAGACTATTAGACGGACAGATAATACTTAGTTGAAGCATCTGCTCAAACTCTGCCTGGGCAATTTTCAGGTTATGGGAGCTAGATGACGTAAACGACTGCGAACTGGCAGTCCTCATGTGACAGTGTGCTAAGCGACATCGGTTGTTACTGCCGGCGGTTCGTTAGCGGGTATGATCGACTGAGGGAATTCGGATAAGAGCCTCACATAAGGTTAAAATCTATAGAGTCGGATATCATCCGCATGCGGCGGTTTACACTGAACGTTGAGTTTTGTCCACTTATCAGCTAACCACGGTCGATGCGCGACAACTAGTGGACGGGAAACTTCAGAAAGCCGATACTAATGACAGGAAAAGGAATACTAGTGTAGTGGGGATAAACGATCGTAATATACTACTCACACGACTGCTATTCAGTAGTAAGACCAGAGCATATATTCTGACATCGAGCAAGCCACAGGAAAATACAGGAAGAAGCATCGGAGTGCAGCATCGCACAAAATGGTCATTACTGCGTAAAGAAACTGAACATTGGCGTCTGTGGCAACCAGGACGGTCTGCGCCGAGTTCCGTATGCAAATGAGTGTTTTTTGTTGTTGTCCTGTTTAAGCGCTTAACCCATATGTTCCTTTCCTAAATAACTAATCCTTGTGCCATCCGCATTCTTGGCTCACAACAGTTGGTGCCATGACCGCAGCCGTTCGAGGATGGGGACGTCCGGATATTCCTGGAGGACTTCGAGGACATGACTGAGACGGTCGGAGTCAAGGCCGACCGGGTGAAGCCGGCGACCCTGCGGATGCCGCTCAAGGGCAGGGCGAAGACGGTGCTGGATGCGGCTCAAAGAGACCCTGATAAACTGGAGTGGGTCGCGGCGAAGGAGGCGTTGATCACCGGGTTCGGTAGCCCCGCCAGTTGTCAGGAGGCAATGCGGTGATTCAAGGGCGCCCGGCTTGGACCAGAAGGCGATGTCCAATTGTATGCAGCGTTGTCAAGAGCCCTGCCACATTTGAACCAGGACTCAAAGCAGTGTATGCTGACAAACCAGTTCTTGGGGAAATGTCACCAACAGTAGGGGTTCATCCTAGGGTGGCTCTCATTGCACATCCATGACGTTGGAACAGCTAGCTGAGGCGGCTCGACAGTTACTGGCAGGAAACTCCTCGACAGTCAGCGAGTTGAAGACAAGTGAGCCAAGTGAACTAAATGACCTGCGAACTGCAGTGGAAAAGCTGACTCAAGAAGTGGCCGCTTTGAAGATCAGGAGGGAACAGAACTGTGGCGACGTCTGTTACAGATGCGGAAGACGTGGACACCGGCGAAGAGTTTGCCCGCGCGGCAAGAAAAAGTCATACGTAAATAAACGTTTTATTGATTGTTTTTTGTCCGAGAAGGGTGATCCGATAATATGGGCGGTTGATAAGACGGAAGTTCAAGCTAGGGTAGAAATAAATGATACATCGGATTGCTGGTTGATTGACACTGGGGCTGCGATTTCATTGAAAAGACCGGAGCCGAAAGAAACTGTTCAGCCGTGTGCGATGATTGTTCGAACATTCGATGGGTTTACACTCAGAGTTATGGACGTGGCGGAGTATGATGTCGGAATCGATGGTCACGTAGTCAAGCAACCGTTCGCCATTTCCCCCGATGCGCGTCAGACTATATCGGGAGTGGATATTCTTGACCCCAATGAGGCTGATTGATTTGAAGCATGGTAAACTCTTAACGAACTGTGGAGTGGTTTCGTTTTCGAGAAAATGTAAACCTTGGCTTGAACAAACTGAAGCCAACGCACCCAGCCTCTGACATTCGGTTGTTGAATGAAGTGATATGGAAATTTCGAAAGTTGTTCACCACGGATCAAGACCCATATGGCTATTGTGACTGGATTGAACATGAAATCTCCATCGGGCCAAACCGAGTTCGACCATTCGGCCTCAGGAGAACTCCGGTTCATCCGCAGCCGGAAATCGAGCGACAAGTGAAATACATTCTGATGAAGGAAATCAGTGAAGAAGCTGATAGCCCGTTCAATTCTCCTGTTCTGTTGGTGAGGGAGCCCAATGGGAAATTTCAATTTTGTGTCGACTTCAGAAGACTCAACGAGATTACAGCTAATAAAGTGGTAGTAATCCCAGCGGTGGCAGAGATTTTTGACAAGCTACAGAACGCCAATATATTTACAGTGTTAGACTTGCGGTCTGGATATTGGCAGGTTCTAATCAAGCAGTCGGATCGAGACAAAACGGCGTTCACAGTGGGAGTAAAGCAATACCGCTTCAAACGTGTGTCGTTTGGACTGTCAGGCGCCCAGTTCACGTTCAGACGACTGATGTTGAAGGTGCTGGAAGGACTGAACAATACTGTTGTCTACGATGACGATATTGTCATCTACAATGCGACTGAGACAAAACATACCAAACATGTTTCAGCTGTGCTGCAGAAGATTGAACAAGCCGGCCTACGAATCAACAGTTCAAAGTCTCAACTGGCGATACGAACGGTAGTACTATTCGGTCACAGGGTCGATCAGGGTGAAGTCCGACCAATTCCTGAGAAACTGCTTTCGATTGAGGCCATTATGGTGCCAACATCAAAGAGGACGTTGCGACAGCCTCTCGGTCGCGTCAGGTTCTACAGCCGCTTCATCAAAAACGTCAATGAACTGGCCAGCCCATTGTACGAAATTCTCAAGAAGAATTGTCGGTTTCACTGGACAGATAAGGCCAACTAAGCGTTTAGTGAGATCAAACAACTAATGAAGGAGGGGTTGCTGACCTTGAAATGGCCAGTGACTGGACAGAGCTTCGTTGTCGCAACGGATGCGATCAATGTAGGAATCTGAGCTGTACTGAAGCAGAAAGGCAGTATTGTGAAATATGTCAGTCGGATGCTAACTCCTTCTGATCGAAACTACTCAACGACAGAGGAGGAGTGTTTGGCGATCGTGTGGGTATTGGAAAAATGGAAACCGTACTTGCATGGTTGACGTTTCCATGTGGAGATCAACCACAAGCCGTTGGAGTGGGTTAAATCGGCGAAGGACCCTCGAGGAAAGCTGGCTCGTTTGACGTTACGATTACGGGAGTACGACTTCACAATTCGCCATGTAGCTGGAAAAGAGAACTGTGTTCCCGATCTGCCTTCCCGAACGCAGCATATGGAGGAAGTTCACAAGGACGCGATCGGAGTCAACAGTGTTGAATTGGAGAACGACCCCGGGAAGTTACAGGCAGGGCAGAGGACGAACATGACAATCCGAATGGTGATTGTTCAACTTTTATCGTGGGAGCAACTGCCAGAAGAGGAGGGGAAACCGGAAGTGAAGGCCTTCGGAATCCGCTGGTCAGACTTGCGGTTGAATAGTGCGGGAATTTTAATGCGCCGACTGCAGAAGTGAATAAGCTTGCCTGTTATACCGACGGAGTTGAGAGAGACAATTGTGAAGGAATGCCATCAGCTGGCTCATGCGGGATGTCACCAAACTTACGAACTGCTAAAGCAAAGGGCATACTGACCGGGAATGGGGATGATGTGAACATTTATGTGCGGGCATGCCAACAATATTAGCTGTTGAAGAGTAGCAACCACCCCAGCCAGTATCCCACACAATCAATTCCGGTCAGTGAAATTGGGGAACTATGGTCGTTGGATGTGATGGGCCCCTTCCCAGTAACCACTTCCGGAAATCAGTACATCATAGTCATAACGGAATATTTCACGAGATGGATCGAAGCAGCTGTTATACCCGACCAGCGTGCAAGCACTGTACGCAGGGTAGTGATGGAAGACATTGTTGCAGGTTACGGAATACCTCGAAACATATTGCCTAATTATGACTCCAATTTCGAAAGTGAGGAGTTTCGGAACTGTTTGGAGCGTATGGGAATCAAGAAAATTCGCACAACACCATACCATCATCAACCAAACAGAGTGACGGAAAGAAACAATCGCACAGTCAAGGAGTGTTCGACGGTGAAAGGAGGGGGCTGGGTGGAAACGCTACCACTGATTCTATTGGCCTACCGCTGTTCGCCACAAGGAACAGCGAAGAAGTCGTCGTACGAGCGCGGACCACGCCTGCCAGCCGATCAAGAGATTGGTTTGTGGGGATACCGACGGATGAGCACGCGTGAATTAGCAGTACCTCGGAGAATGGCCAAACAAAACTTGGCGAACACATAAGAAGTTTCCAAGAAGCAGTCAACGGCAAGGTTTTTGGATCGAAGTGCTGTGTTTGAAATTGGGTCGAAGGACAAATACAGAAACAGGCGGAGTCCGGGTGCAGCAGGACCCGGATCTAGGAAGTTCTTGGAGAAGTGGAGGGGACCTTATGTGGTAATGGACCGCCATGGCCCAGTGTATCTGATTAAGAATGAGAAGAATGAACATCGACTGAATGGAAGTCAGCTTTGTAAATGGTGTGACACCCCGAGCAGAAGAGAATGCACACTTGGAACATCGACGTCCCCGAGGCCGCTACGCAGATCGTTGAGAGAGCGAAGAGAAGCTGGACAGCTTTTGTTGCGGATGGAGCAATGTTTGCGGGGGGAGAAGTGTAGTGAGGATGGGAGGTCGTATTATACTACTCACACGACTACTATTCAGTAGTAGAACCAGAGCATATATTTTACATCGAAGTAGCCGCAGAAAAATACAGGGAGAAATATCGGAGTGCAACATCGCACAAAATGGTCCTTGCTACGTCTGGCGTCTGTGGCAACTGAGACGGTCTGGACCGAGTGCCGTGTGCTAATGTGTTTTTGTTTGTTGTTCTGTTTAAGCGCTTCACCCATGTGTTACTTTCTTGAATAAAAGACGAGGTGCTAAGTTCAAGAGTGGACAGCCGGTGATGTTAACAGACGTACCACTTTTAGCTCGGAATTTACCGCTTGACTGTACTCACGGCTCAGTTGCCGAATGCAAGATGACACTAACCTCTGCTCTTGAATCGGTAAGGAAATTTATTCAAGAAATCAAATGCTTCGGAAAGAAAAGGCGATTGATTTGTGTCTGGCTTGTTGCTGTCTTCGCTGAAACGTGCCGGCCTGCTGGTTAAAGTGATTGTTAACCTGACAGCCACATGATGCTAGGCATCGTCTGGGATTTTCACCGTACATTGAATGGTATCAACGAAGACCGATGGCCTCTGTCCTAAGCGGCTATCAGATACGCACCAGTGAAGTTGTGACTGGCAATTTGGGTCACTGAATGCTGACACGAATGTCTGCCAGTTCACTTCGCAATTGAACTATTTCGGTGTTCGATTCTGATGGTTGTGTTTATGACGTTTGTTGAACATCTCGCGCAGGACTACTGTTTCGACGTCCTCAATGGTCAGTAAACTATCCGCTAGACTACGGATGGTAACTAATTGCTCCGCTAATGGCGAAGGCATGGTGCCTCGAGAACGTTCTTGTGTTGCATCGGCTGAAGCTACTAATCCACCCAGTAGGCGTGAGGATACCACAGATAATGACGCATGTGGTTACTCAAGAAGTAGTTGCACCCACAACTCCTACAAGTAAGAGACTGGAAATTTGGAGTTACATACAGCCCGCTGCATATCTCGAAGTAGAACTGCTGCCTTCTCTCGTCCAACAGTAACCTGTGGAGCAGTTGTTCGAGACGCAGTTTCTCAGATGACCGCGGTTCTTGAGAACTGTCTGTTTAACAGACACACAACGATCGGTTGTTGAATCTAGTAAGATACTATTAACAAGGTTTGATATATTTCACGGAAGGTGTAACATAACATAACGTCCGTTATACATAATTTGCTAAGCCTCGTTTCTTACACAGTGAACTATAATTGTGGATCAAGATACCCAAAAGCAGGGATCACCAAAGTGGTCAGAGATGTGGCAGATAAAAATTTTGACTTAACTTCCTTAATATCCATAGCACTTAAGCGAAACAAGATGGGACATAATGTGAACACTATTTATTTGTGCATATTTACTTACGCACTACGCACACTCAAGACGTAATATATGAGAAAACTAATGGTTTGCAGAGTTCAAATGCAGTCCATTATGCGCGATATTAACGGGATCACCAACCCGTATGATGAAACGAACCACGACGACCGGTGGAAAATAACACAATAAGCAAACGAGGGGTACATTGCCAACACAAGAAAGCGACGTTTGAGCGAACGAGCAGTAAAACGAAACGATAATACAGTGGATGCGCGGTTACCTAGTAGAACCCTGGGTATGGCTACTGTTTGACGGTCAGAGGCAACCACAATGTTGTGGGTCAAGATATTCCAACACCCCATTCGCTGCCAGATGATGTTGTGGTATGAGAACAGTGGTGCTCTGAAACACGAAGTGTTCTTGCGATACAACCAGTTTTATACTGGGGGCTACATTCAACTGACAGTAGCTAACAAAATCATACGACAAAGCCCATTGCGTGTAGAAAACTCGCAGAACGATTTTGGTGGTAAATACTGGTATCCGCTAAGCCTCGAGCCATCGAAGTTCAACAAATCGGTGACAGAGGACCAACAAGCTTTGCATGCGCCCAAAAATTTAAGGAATAGAATACCAACCTAACCAGAACTTTGCGTAGCGGTGACATTCACCCTGTTACCAAGCTAAACAACCCAGTCCATTGAGTGCTAAACGTATTTATCGGAAGCGTGCATGGTCGCTGCCTGGGTGTCAACCTGACAGATGCTGTGTACTGTGTGGAACGGAGAGTCCTAACCACTAGGCGTGGATGCCCAGCAGAGGTGTCAAACAAGATCGTACAAGCAGATGCGGACAGAAGTGGATCTGCGGGAGACACCGCTCACTGCTTGCAGGAGGCTCGAGAATTGGTTTTCGAATGCTGTGCTTTCAGCGTGGTGGTTGAACCGTTTAAGTTGCGACCAAATGGTGCTGAAACTCGCGGTAAAGCATCAGCTACAACGTTATAGCCAACAAAAACGGTACGTATTTCTAGGGAAGATTGAAACACAGGGTTTACATATCAAGCATGCCTGCAAATGTCTTTCAGATCTAGCGCAAAAGCAAATCTAAAGGTTTGCGGCCGGTACAAATCACAACCTGGTTGCTTTCAGAGACGTGTGATAAATGACCAACAACGGAAAAGATGGCTAACAGCTCGGCTAAACGTGTTACACCTAGTTTTAGTCGAAATTAGACCTACAGAGAAGAAAGCAAAATGCTTCTAGAATTCTTCAGTCCACTATTAAAGGACGACACTGACTGTGATTTCTAATGCATCTGCAGCTGTACGACAATACAGTCAACGCATCCCTGATGTGGTTGGATGTTTTGATGACTATGGCAGCAACACGCATTCACCGTTAACACGGTCACTCAGTAAGTCGGTTGAAGGCTGCGTGAGATTAAGGCACTTTGGAATGAACCTGTCCGTAATCACTGACCACCCCGGGGAGAAGACGAATGGCAGTGGGTGTAGTAGGGTGGAGAAATTCGTGAATTGCTTTCACCACGAACATCATCGATGGAATATCGTGCTGACCGACGTCGTGCTGTAAGAACTCTACTGAGGATTGACCAGGAATATATTTCTCCCCACTGGCTTTAATGCTGAAAACTGCTAAAATGTTGAAGAGATATTACAGGTAAACCCGGTGTTCCACTTCAGAAATGCTTGCGGCTAACAAGTCCTTAACGTACTGGTAGACTGAACCCAACACCGCTTGATGTCGTCGAGGAAACGCTGAGTAACCATCTGCAAACTAAGGGGTATACGCAGATTATCGGTTAAGTCAAGATGTGTAATAACTGATACTTTGACAATATCTACGTTGGCAACTGGAATCTAGTGGTAAGCTCGCACCGGATTGGTTTTCAAGAGTATATGAGTGCCAAGAGGACTAACCGTGATGTCCTGACGAGCATTCTGACGTAAATAAAATAAGTAAAAGATACTCTGCATGTGGGCGTCAGTCTCGTGACCTTTTTGGCATCCTATGGAGCGGTTCAGTCTGGGAACTGTTTGACCTACAGATGGCGCCAGGTTCTAATATGTAGGGCCCAGGAGAACTCGTGGGGAGTGTTGTTTTCACCGTTAAAGTTGGGTAGATAAGCACACATGCAAACAACGCAAACAAAAATTTAGCTTCTACTGAATGTTTCAGAAAAATAACATCTTCTGTCATTACAATTGTTCCTCGTAAACGTCTGAAGGTTGCCAACTTCAGAAACTGTAGCCAGATGCATGAACTTATCAGCCGCCGCTTGCTGTTATGTTCACAGCACCCCTGACGTTGTGAGCAACAGCTAAATCATGCGTAAACCTATATCGCAAGGTTTCGTTCTTTTTGCCCAGTACCATGTCCGGAACATGAAAAAAACATTACAGACAGAAGGTGGAGTTTCCCCAAGTGGAATTTTTATCCCGTTCGCTCCACACTGATGTGGCTGAAATATGTCACTAAACCAAGCAAACACATGGCCAACTCCGAGGTGTTGGCCAACTTCTGGCCAACGGTTGGCCACTCAGTAGGCGAATCATATAAGACTAATAACTGGTACTAACTACGCTCATTGTGGTATTCAAACGGGCTGTTAAAAATTTCTAAAACACATTATCGTACTTTTAAATTTTAAACCTAATGCATTCACGATTACCACAATTTTGTGCACCTTTGTTTTAATCCGTGCCTCCATTGAACGCGCATTAACAGTTTCGCTTGTTTC
>JTDE01000558.1:28098-39372 GCA_014338405.1 Paragonimus skrjabini miyazakii | reverse complement strand
AAACAAAAATGTACAATGTGGTCTGATGCAGCAGTTACGCAATGTTAGCAAAATGAAGTACAAAATAATGAGAACTCTACAAGTGTAACGGGTACACGAAGCCAGAACGTCTGGCTTGCCGCTCACACTCTCTCCGCTCTGTGTTGTCCGCGTGCTGGTTTTTGTCAGTTAAAGGGCCAACAGAACCATTTCAGCGATTTTTTGGATTTATCTGTCTCCACGATTAACTCCGCTTTGGACTCAGCACACTTTTGGAGTAGCCCAACGGATCGAATGCATTGAAAATACCCTCATTCAGTATAATAGAATTCTAAACCAACGAGCCTTCACGAACTCCTGAGTCATTTTCTTTTTATTAATAGCATTTTCTCCTCGTGTATTTACCGAGATGTACATAATATTCAAATTCATTAAACATCGTGGTACCTAATTTACATCCGACAGGCCACCAACAGGTAAATGGATGAAGAGTGAAAATCGCAAGATGTGCAAAAGAATTTAGGTGAAACGCCCATCAACAGATAGAAGTTGAGCTGGATGAGGAATCGGTTGGACAGATAGTCAACCAGTTCTCCAGTAGATCATCAGACTATCAAACGCCAAAAAATTCTATAGCTTATTGCAGATATTTTTCATATCTTGCTTCATTATTATATGCCGTGTACATAAGTTATCTTTATATCAAATGAACATCACTTGTTTGAATTGATTCGACCTTGCAGTACATTTCTGGTGCGCGCGTCTCGTCTCTTCGGTGCTCCTGCTCCGCCTAGGCCGGGATTGCTTATAGTGAGCTATTCAGCGACTGCGTTTTGAACTGACTATTTGTGGTTATATCTTTGTATGTAGCTAGTCCCCTACAAGTCGGTGAGCCTGTGTATTGACTCATGTTACATGTATTGCTAAAGTTTCGTTTTTTCTGCAATCTTTTCTGTAGTTCTCATTAAAACATCTTGGTATTCCTACCCTCCCCTATTTTCCCCCTCTTCATTATTATGTCTTCTGATAGTGAATAGAAAGCAATTGACTCAAAGAAAACTGTCATCATTAAACTTCCTCAGTTTGGCAGTAGAGACCCTGGGCTATTGTTCGCACTGATCAAAGTTATTTTTGGTTTTTAGCGAATCCACTCACAGCGCACCATGTATAATCACATCGTCTCAAATTTACCTGAGGCCGTATCTGCAGAAGTTGCGGATGTAATTCACGAGCGTCCAACTGAGAATCCTTACAATGTCATTAAATCGGCTATTGTTGACAGGATGACAGCTTCTAACGAGGACAACCTTCGTGAACTCCTTTCCGGCGTCGAATTGGGAGATCGTACTCCCTCACGGTTGCTTTGCCACATGATTCAGTTGTCAAACGAGCAGACTGTCACCGAATCAGTGTTGTGCGAGTTATGGTTTCAGTACTTCCCACGCGAGCTTCGTCAAACATTGACTGTCTTGGAGAACAACACATCGCTGACTAACCTATCTGAGTTGGCTGACCAGGTGCATCACAGTTATGTCCCTCAGCAAATAACCCAGCTACAAGTACCGTGCAGCTACGACGCGCTTCAGCAGGAGGTCTCAAACCTGAGAGAGAAGTTCACACAAATGTCTTCGCAGCTAGCCACTTTAACGAAACTACTAGCCAGCAAACGGCCATCAGCACGCTCAAAGTCTCGCACACGGAGTAGATCACGCACACGACAGTTCGATGGAAACGTGTGCTATTACCACTGTCGATCCGGTACGCGTGCTCGTTGTTGCACTCAGCCTCGTTCCTTTTAAAATGGTCAAAATCAGACGGGAAACGATTAAACCGGTCAGTAATAACGACGGCTGCCACTGATCCATACTTATGTCGCCCATTTCTATGTATTCAACCGTCCAACGTCCTTCAATTTCCTCGTTGATACGGGTGGTTAGTGTTATTCTACCCATCAGTGACGAACATAACCTCAAACCGGTGCCGTATCCCCTACAGGTCGCCAACCGCAACGTCATACGAACTTACGGAGAGAAACTACTTTCTCTCGACCTTGGTCTCCGTCAGCAATTCTACTGGACCCTCACTGTTGCAGAGGTGCAACATCCAATTATTGGCATTGATTTTCTTACATCCTTTGGACTCGTAGCAGCCGCCAAATCCGGATGTAAGGAGTCGGAAACTGCTGGGCAGCACGACAGCTTTGTGCGTACACGGAAAGTCCTCATCGATTAATTTAATGAGATTACGTCTGGCCTGACCAGACTACAGTTTCACAACTCTGCTTCGACGGTTCCACACGCCTTATCAATCTGTAGTGGACAAATGCGTATGCGCCAGACCCTCGTCCACTAACAATTTAATACGCCTTTTCTGAAAAGCAATCGAAACCTAGTCCCAACATGCATTGAACTACAGAACGCACCGTGGTTCGGAAACAAACGGTATACTTCCAGCAATGTTTGAAAATATGATAAGTAGTTAGCTCTAGCCTAGTCTGGGGCCAACGGCAGCAACAAACAGGAGAAAGAAAAGAAGCGCAAGATGGGCCAGAGCCTACTCGGCGCCACTCAAAAGCGCGCCAAGCGAAAAGTGCGTGGAACCTTCGAGTGCGTTAAATGACGCTCGAAAAGGTTCGGGTTAAACGACCTTGAAGAATAGAATATTAGATAAGTACACTGTTTCGTTAGGAAAAGAACTAGCATTCGCTGTGTGCAATTAGTTGCACGACTGAAGAAAGTGGCACTGAGTTTGCAACAGGCCTCCTATAGCAGGCGTACACAGAATCATGCGTACAGAACGGGCAAGTGAGAAGACACGGTTGCAGCCGGGATCCTTAGAGAGGCCACATGATTGCTGGTCACTACAAATCCATCAGGCTCACTGCCAGGAGTGCAGCATGACGTTTTTCACCGCACTACCACCAAAAGACCGCCAACCGTTGCTCGCCCCCGTCTGTTACCACCAGAGAAACCCAAAATCGCCAACGCTGGCTTTGAGAATCCTCTATGACTTGGTATCAATCAGCCCCCCTGTAGCTCTTGGGCCCCACCCCTGCGTATGCTACCTGAAACATCACCCAGCGATTGATTTCCGTATGGTAATTACCACGCTTCAAACGACCGTACTATCGCTGACAGGTACCCAGTCCCATCACATTCACAATTTCTCCCTCGGTCTGTACGGTATGACCATTTTCTCAGGGGCTTATTTAGTTCGGGCGCATCACCAAATCCACGTGGCCTCAGAAGACATAATGAAGACGGCAATTACCACCCCCTTCGGGCTATATGAATTTGTCCGCATGCGATCTGGGTTGCGAAATGCAGCTCAGACTTTTCAGAGGTTTATAGACCAAGCCTTCCGTGGTCTGTACTTTGTGCCTGTGTATATTGACGACATTCTCGTGGCTAGCAAGGACGCACCTCAACACATGTTACACCTCCGTGCAGTTTTCAACCGCTTCGATCAGTGGGGGATAACCCTGAACCCGATGAACTGCGTTTTTGGGGGTAGATTCTATAGATCTTTTGGGGGCACCGAGTCACTCGTGGCGGTATTGTACCTCTGCCAGAGAAAATCGCCGCCATTTAAGTTTATTCATCATCACAATCCCAGAAAAGCCTGCGTCGGTTTCCAGGCATTGTAACTTACTACTGTCGCTTTATCTAGCATTGTTCGAAATTGTTGAAACCCCTTACAGATTTGTTAACGGATAACCTTAAGCATTTTGTTTTATCGCCTCCGGCTAAGGTTGCATTTTTCGCAGCCAAAGACGCGTTATCACAAGTGACGACCCTGGTACACATGCGTGTAGACGATGGCTCGGATCTCATTTTGCATACCAATGCATCCCAGTCAGCTGTCGGTCCGGTTCTGCGGCAGATTGTGAACGGTCTAGTCCATCCCTTACCGTTTTACTCCCGCAAGTTTCGACAAGTGCAAACGCTTTATAGTACCTTCGATTGCGAGTTGCTGGTTCTCTTTCTTGCCATTACACACTTCCGTCACTTGCTGGAAGGCAGGCGTTTTGCTGTCCTAAAGGATCACAAAACACATCTATTCTTCCAACGCCATGCTCGACCGTTGTTCTCTGAAGTAAAGCCGGCAGTTGGACTACATCTCCCAGTTCACAACGGACATACGATAGGTCCCAGAAGATGAAAACATCGTCGCCGATGCCTTGTTCAGAGTTACTGTAAGTGGTCTACACCGAACTGACACCATTGATTGAACAAAACAACGATCCGGAATTGCAGCAGTGTCGCTCTCTTCTTCCCTCAAATTCCGGGAGTTGCCTCTAACCAACTGCGAAGGCGCAATCATATGCAATACAATGGCATTCAGCTCTCGTCCATTTGTACCAGTAAATTTCAGACGCTCTGTTTTTGAGAGTCTCCACCGCACGTCCTATCCCAGCATTCGTGCCACTGTTAGGCCGATTTTAGACCAATTTGCATACCCGAACAAGCAAACAAGCATCCAAGAATGGGCGAGAACTTGCCTTGATTGTCAACACAGTCAGGTCCACCGGCATAGCATCACGACCCCCGACACGTTCGCTAACCCCGACGCAGGTTTCAGCCATGTGCATGTTGACGTAGTCGGTAGCTATATCTCAACATGTTTTGGCCGCTTCATAGAAACAACACGAACACCGAAACAGTTGCGCAAGTGTTCATGGACGGGTTGACCTCAAACTGTGGTGTTCCAAAGACTGCAACCACTGATAGAGGCGCACAATTTCAATCAGCGCCGTTCAGAGACTTCAGCCGGTTATTCGGAGTCAGCCACATCAAAACCACTGTATATCATCCGGTGACAAATAGTCTGGTCGAATGCTTCCGTCGAAGACCGTTTTAAAGGCCCAGCTAGAGTCCCAACGTTGGGCCGAGCACTTACTCCTTGTCAAGCCGGAAGTCTGTTCGATTGTTAACGTAGACATTAGTTGGAAAACCTCATAATTAGTTTACGGTTAGACACTTCGTCTACCTGGTGAACTGTTCTAAAAGTCAAACGCCGGCCAGATTACTTTTGACGCTACGACCTCTGTGCGACAGTTGAAGTCATCCACGACGAAAATTGGGCCTCAGCCTATCTGGTTAAACACCAAACAAGAACAAAAGCACCCCAAACAAGACCTGCGATTTCGTTTCCGTTCGTATCGCCGCCGTTAAAGTTCCCCTTCAAAAACTATACTCCGGACCAGTCCTGGTTACTAAGCGATTCTCCATGTTTTCTGTAATTGATCGCAATGTATCCCCCGATACTGTGAGCATTGATAGACTTAAAGTTGCTCATACCGAACCCCATTTGTATCCCCCCATCGCTTCTGAGGTTGACCTTACTCCCAATGATTCGCACTCTACGCAGCTTATGTGTGACGAACAGCCCGTTCTTCCCCAGCCCAATCCGAAAACCTCTGTTGATCTTCCCCGCACTAGCTCAGGCCAAACGGTAAGAGGACCAACAGTTTTCAAACAGTATTATGCTTGATAGATTCTCATTTTCGTCGAGCGTTTTCTTCCTTTAACGCTCTAGGGGGAGTTCTATAGGGTGTCGCACACATTTTTACATACCGCTTTATTTTTATAAACTGTCTACACCACTTGACCTTGCAAAAAATGAACAACACTTGTTTGAATCGATTCTACTTAACGATCCACTTTTGGTGCATGCGTCTCGTCTCCTTCCACATAGACTGGGGTTGCCTACAGTGAGCTATTCAGCGACTGCATTCGCGTTCATACCTTTTTATAGGACTAGTCCCCTACACGTGTGAAGTGTGAAGACGTGCTGAAAGTCTAATTACAAGGAGGCACATAACAACTACTAAAACGTTCAAGCTAGCAAATACTCCCAGTGGAAACCTTATGAGATGTCTTCGAGTTCGTGGATGACTGCCATTCCTTCCGAAGTTCAGGCTACCGAGGACTATTCTTAACTTTCTTCCTTCAAGCAGCTTCGCAGATTTTGTGGCCTTGTAAACTGATATCGTCGATTCGTTCCTCGTTGCGCGCATATTATGCAACCAATGACCGATCTCCTCCGTGTTGGTGATCGTAAACTGTCATTTACCGATTCAGCACATACAGATTTTAAACAGCTTGAGGAGGCTATCGCCAAAATAACCCTGCTTGCTCATCTTGACCCTAGCGCTCAGTTGTCGATTGTAATCGACGCTTTCATTACAGCTGTTGGCGCCGTTTTACAACAGTACCTTGGTAGTAATTGGTAACCCCCTGGATTCTTCTCCAAACCGGGCTTCCCCAACCCGCGGAGACTCGCAACGGTACTTTCGGGGGAGAACTGCTTGCCGGTTATCTCGCAATAGGTCACTTTTGGCATACTGTTGAAGGTCGGCGGTTCACGGTCTAGACTGACCATAAACCACTGGTGTATCCTCTGAACTGATCGTCTGACAGGTATTTCCTCGGAGAAATCAGAAACCTGGACTGTATCTCTCAGTTAACGACGGACATACGGCATGACTCAGGTGTCCTCGATCTTGTCGCTGATATCCTTTCACGGATTTACTAGGTAAGCAACTCTACGCCTATTCCTTTTGATTTGGCCGCTATGGCTACTGCGCAAACAGGCGACTCCGAGATAGAGCAACTCCACCAACGTAGCTCACTCAATATGTAGCGTGTTCCTTTAACTTCCTCTGAGGGCATCATCCCGTGCGATGTTTCATAAAGCGTTTCTAGGCCCGTAGTGCCCTTATAGCTCTGTCGTGCAGTGTTCAACGCACTGCATAACTTATCGCACCTTGGCATACATGCTCCAGTGAGGCTTATAACTGAATGTTTTGTGTTACCTAAAGTCAATCACGACGCTCGAAATTGCGCTCGCTGCTGTCTGAAATGTCAGCTTTCTAAGGTCTATAGGCATACCAAGAGCCCCATCGGTATCTTCCCGGCACCCGACGCACGTCACCATCACGTGCAGGTCGACATCGTCAGACGGCTGCCACCTTCTAACGGCTTTACCTTCTTCCTGGCTCGTGTTGACCGTTTTACTGGATGGCCTGAGGCAGTCCCACTTTCCGATTGTGCTTCCGAAACGGTGGCTCGCGCCTTTTTGGAACGTAGGGTAATCCAATTTGGTTGTTCCGCAATGGTGACTGCTGAACGTGGTTCTCATTTTGAAGGATCCTTCACAGATCTCTTGAATACCCTTGGATGCAGGCACATGCGCACTACCGCCTATCATCCGGAATCCAGCGGCATGATGGAACGTTTTCATCGTCAGGTGAAAGCAAGCCTTAGTATGCAGTCAGACCGTTCTTGGAAAGAGGCTTTACCACTAGTTCTTGAGTCGCGTAACACCGTCAAGATGGACTCGAAGGCCACACCGGCTTAACTCTTCTGCGGTTGCACCCTACGTTTACCTAACGAGTTGGTGTCTCCCTCGAAAGCCACACCTGTCGATTACGGAAGGTATGTAGCACGCTTGGCGGATCACATGCGACGGCTACGTCCACTTCGACCACGAGAGTGGTCGTCACCCGCGCATTTGCTCGAGAAACGTTCTTTTCTTTTTAACGTTCTCATACGCTCAGACGGCCCACGCAAACCTCTGCAGCCGCCTTATACAGGCCCTTTTGGCGCGTTACAACAAAGAGGAAAGTCGTCCACCATCGAACCTAACGGCAAACACGAGATCGTTTCAATTGATCGGAGTAAAGCCGCGTTTATTGAAGAAGGTGAGCCCAGTGTCGCGCCTACACCTGCGGCTCTGCCGTCCCATTCTGAACATATGACGAACACATCTGATTGCGGCCCACTACCTTCCCGTTCACTGCATGACCGGTATGGTAGACGATTGGGAAAGCCTGTAAGGTTTGCTGAGTACGTTAGTATTTTCTACATATTAACTGCACGTTTATCATTAATGTCCTGTTACCGTTATTTGATGTCACATTTTCTTCTGCATACACTAACACAAAGTGCTTTTCAAGCGTGATCGCAGAACAACTGGCTTGAAATAATAGTCAGCGAATTAAAAGATATCAGATCTCCAACGGACCACTGATGCCGAGCGGCTCGTTAATACGGTGAGCTTGTTTTTCTACCTGGCACGGGTATTTCACCTTTCGTTCAGCTTTAGATCACCTGGACTTGGTGCAATAAAGAGACAACTGCTGAAGACTATCGTTCAGCAATGGGCAAACCTATCACATCCTTTTTTCTTACTTGCGGGTCTTTTGGGTTTGGGAAGCCCGCTGCAGTAGATGTGCACAAAAGACTAAGTAAATGAAATGCTCAAATAACGGAGTTGATAAGCGCACCGTTAATCTGCGGCCGAGCATTTTAAGAACTGCTCCTTCTGATATTTATCTGTGATTCCTGTTAAATGGAAATTTGTCTGGCAGTGAACATTACATTTTGGTTATTCCATTGTTGTATACCTATATTGTGTAACAGAGACCCCCGCTTACCCTAGTGGCCATCGGGAGAGGCTGCTTAGCGACCCCTTAGATTGGCATGATTTTTGTTGTTATTTTGTTGTACAATTTGACACTTCCTGACGATACCTGTTCGTCTAGCGCAATTGTATGCCCTACGTCCGCTAGACTAGAACTTCACTTTTCCGTTCCACGCGCTACACGCGGGACGCTTACTAGCTGTGCATTTTATTGTTCTTCGGTCGGGGAGATGTATAGAGCACTGCGCTTTTTGTTGTCTTCTGAATTATTGCCACCGGATAACTCACCGAATCTGGAGTGAGACGTTGTGGGGAGTTCCTACGGAGGCAATGTGACAGTCTAGAGCGTTGATAAAAACAGTCGAACTGGATGATTTGGTTAAGAGATGGGCTTGATAGTAAATTAAAATTGAACACGCCTACTATAATTATTAAATCAACTTTTTTCCGCCCTCCTTCGATAATCAATGAGCGAGAATATGAGTGATATTATGGTCCCAACGCTTTCTTGAAACAAAATACGTCAAATAATATCGTGGGCAAGTAATCAGAAATCAAAGTAGAAATTTTAAGAACTCGATTCTAAGTTAGTCGACATGATGTCTCCACTCTGTTTGCTGTTTTACATCGATCTTAGATAAATTGTTTTTAGTATTTTTAAATGTACGTCTGACACCTAAGGTTTTCAGGTTAAACGCAAGTGTGGCTGGGTAAAACCTTAAATGTCCTTGAGGAAGCAATGTGCTCAGCCGGTGTGGAATACGCACTCTGCGATCAGGGTTTATTTTAGAAACAAGCCGTGAAGCACACTGTTAGTTAGGTTCAACAAACCGACGTGAGCTATATAGCCAGTACGCCACCACCTAGGCTCAAACGCACTGATGCCAATGGCCGGTAGTCAGCCAAGTTTAATAAATTAGTTATATGTGTGCATAGCGCAGGCTTGAAATCAAGTCATGCTGAATTCTTTATTTTACAGTCCATTAGAACGGAAGAAACTTAATGAGTAAATAATTGATAATGCCATAAGACAGCAACATCTATCTTTCCGCTAAAAACACATGATAATACCGTGGAAAGGCGATCAGAAATTTGTGAAAAGATTTTATGACGTTGATTAAACATTTGGCACGCTGCCGTTTATCCTGAGTACGGACAGGTCAATGTTGCACTATTCGCACATAAATTTTTGACATCTTTAAGTTACACAGTAAAAAAGTCTACAAAAGCACTACTGTGTAGGCCTTCGAAAAAAGTAGCGCATCTAATAAATGCGGAACGCTCGTAGCGAGGTTATAGTTAAAAATGTTGACTAAACTTTGTTTTCCCCGGTTAACTGGTCCCTGTAGGTAAGGAAATGTTACTTTGTTATAATTGCCCGCAATTAAATGGTTCTGTAGCTCTCTGCGGCCTGCATCCCTAGCAGCGCCGGTTTCAAAGAAGGGTTCAGTTTCCTCTTCTTTCGAATAGTGCGAACTGCCGAAATGGTGAGTCTATGTGCTGTGAAGCTTTTGATGATTGCGACTTTCAGCCGTCCAGCACTTCCGAATCAACCACAGCAAGACGTGAAAGAAACGGAGGGGTACAACTGAAGATTATTTAGATTCCAGGTGTTACAGAGGTTTGGGAATAGCGATGAAAAAGACCAGGTGACCAGGGACAATATTGTGCTAATCCAAGCAAGATGTACTAGAGCAACCGTTGGTGGTAGCTGAGGTCTTAAGAATGACAGAACAGAGCATAAGAAATACTGAGGGTTTGATAGTCCTAAATCAGGAATTACGGAAGGATGAAGGACAACGTGGCAATGTTCGCCTAGTCATGAGCTTCTTAAGCAGAGATAATGTCTGAGTTAACACATTCTTCCCTGCCAGTACATCCCAGAAAGGACAAACGCGTACACTGCATTAAAGATGATCGCTGACAGTAGCAACAAGCAGGAAGAGGAAGCTGTTCATGTGAATGGATGTCATAACTATTTTGAAAGCTATTATAAGGACGCTTAGCAAACGTTTACATTCCAACCAGAACAGATAAAACGGTAATTTGCTGCTCGCACCAATGATGCTCAGGCCGTTCACTTTCTTGATAGCTCAATTGATAAACAACTAAGGCATGTCACTTTCCGCTTATGGGGTCGATGTCTGGATACTAACTCCAAATAATGATTTAACCAGCGGGTTGGAAAGGCGAGTAAAATACGATAATGGGAACCTTTCAAGTGTTGCGCCTAGCGTAGTCAATCCACTGTTAGCCATTTTGACTAATGCCGAAGTACTTACACAGGCTGAAGATAGACTTCACTACTGTGCTGAAGGCCAGCTTAGAAGTCATCATAGATATCGCATTGTCCTTCAGTCGTCACCATCTATGACCGAAGTGAGTTATGTGCATGTTATCAATTCTGTCCTGTTAGATGACAGTTGGCTCGCCACTACTCAGTGAAACAGCAACCACATCACTCCGGAGAACTTTCGCCTGCTATGTAGACCACAAATATACACACACTCAGTTCGTTAGGAATGGAGGAATCATTGCTGGTTAGCGACAGGTCGGTTATGAAGACCAGATAAGGCGGTGGGTCTAGTTTAGATGTTTGCGGGGTCAAAGCGGGTTCACAAACCGTCGTCGCAGTTGCCCACTGACTTGTGCGGTAGGTGTTCGATTCGTCAGTTATTGTTGCAAATCTAACCTCGCTTGCTGCCACATACCAAAACTTGGCTGCGTGTAATCGGTAGAACGTGAATATCTCCGTTATCTTTCAGTTAAGAATTAATTCGTAGCAATTAGAGTTGTTCAAAATTTGTGATATGTTGCAGAAATTAAAATCTTGAAAATCTGTTCCCTAGAGATTTCTTTGTTTCAGTC
>JTDE01000557.1:220804-235489 GCA_014338405.1 Paragonimus skrjabini miyazakii | reverse complement strand
TCAACGTCGGAAGTGACATCTGGGTGCGTCACCCGAACCAACTTCGCCCACGCCATTCCGCCAACACTACACATGCTCAGCACCCACTGCCCTTGGACCTAATTCTCGACACCTTCGAGATCAGTCGCCCCACAGCACAAGTTCCCGCGCCGGTAACTTCAACCACCTCAACCCCTAGACCGAGCAGAGAGCTGACAGCCTTGCAACCAAGGCGATGGACAGACCGGAAACGCAAGCCAACGCGTCCAATGCAGCTCGACCCCCGTCAACGGCGTTACCAATAGCGCTCAACAGGGGAGGTGTTGGGAAAAGGAACTTTTTCCCAAAAATTCACATTATTTGCAAGGTAAATGGATTTCTTCATTTCCCGGGAACTAGAAAGCTCGCGAGAATTCTGGAACGTCCCGGAAGCTACGCTCGCTTCTGATTGGTCCATTCGGCGACCTAGGTCCAAGGCCACTGCAAACCTATAAATACAGTTGATGTAAATCGCAATTTCGCCTTCGGGCTGAGCAGCAAATAAAGCTCGTTTGAAGGCCGTCTTTTTCCTTACTTGTTGGGGGGTTCGAAGTTGCGAGCTTTGCGTTTCGATATTTGAGCTCTGATTTTCGTACCGCTTGCAATATCGTTGCGTTCGTTCGTGATAGAGATACTGCTCGTGGTCTTGCGTTTGCTATTGCCTTTCTCTATCAGGTGGGGTCGTAACAGTTGTTTCCATGTATTCACACACTATGGAACTGTACGTTAGAGAATGCGAAAACGTCTGCATATTCTTCCTTAAATATCATTTGCATCTCCTTTTCATAGCTGCACAATTTTTATACAAACTTAAGTCGCCTATAGCTAATATTCTTAGTCATTGTGATAATAACTAAAAAAAATAGTGCAACTGGATTTTGCTGATGCCTGATTGCCATACAACTATGGAGTCCTAAAAACAAAAACAAAAAAGAGAAAGGAGGAGGAAAGTAATGGAGCCTAACTATCAAAATCAATTATGTCTATATTTAAACATTCAGTGTCAAAGTGCTTACATATCGCAAATAAACAACCGAGCTGTAAATGAAAGTAAAGTGTCATCAGCAAGACAACTTCCTTACCGATTTCGCTGTTCCGCATCATTGAATGCACTTATGCCACACACAATTCGCCCAAACAACAAAAACGCTCATACAACTGAGCTCGATCAGCCACCATCTCATTCCAAGTCTCTGGCTATCGATTCTTTTAGCCGCAAGGTCCACAGTCTGGGAGGCGAACCCGACCTACAGTGGCCAGCCTCTTAGTGAATAGCTTCATTTCTATAACCCAGGTCATCGTCTGTCCACATCGCGCCCTACGCCAGTCGGCAGCAGCATCGGTAGAAAGTGCTACTGCTGGCGTTCGTAAGCTCTTTCCGCATTCCAAGCCCTTTAGCTGGTGATATCCCAGTTGGTAGTGGGTGCATATAACAACATTTAACTACGTTACTCTGGCTCTCAAGTTGCCTAAACCCGGTCATCAACCTTCAGATTGTTCGTAACTTCATTCTACAGCCGTGCAATTGATAGCCCTTGCTAGTTGCGTCATCATATCATCTCAACGTCTGATAATTTTGGGCTGTGTATGTAGTAAATGTTGTGGTGAACATCGCCTCAACCATCCGAGGGCTTACACAGATTCCACGGCAAATGTTTGATAGAAGCTTATAAGTAAGTGTAGGATTGGCGTCTATGGATATTTTCCGTGCAAGGATTATAATATCACTTGAACTTGCCGACCCAGGTTTGTAGCGAACGGTTTTTTGTCATGCTATTGCTTGTCTATTAAAAAAGACCATTGTTTTAGACGTTTTTGCATGAATTCTCTCCCGATATTTTTCTGCATATGTTCCAAGCTGTCGCTACTGTTTCAGAATATTACATCTCATCTATTCGATCGAAAACCGTAAACAAAGGCCTTAACCTACTCCGTTTGGATGATTCATGTGATGTGTAAGTGCGATAAATTATAGACGGATGAATACATTTTCCATCAAGTCTATTTCTCGATGTATCAATCTGGATAATTTTTCAGTTCTGTGTTTATGAGTGCTTCAATACATTCTTATTCACGACGAGAAAAACAGTATTCGGGATTCGCTGACCGATGGCCTGCGGATGATTTCTCTTCATCTCCTTTGCATGTTAATAGTTTGAACCGGTCAACTGCATTGAGAAACGGTAATTAAATT
The DNA here is from genome assembly GCA_014338405.1 of Paragonimus skrjabini miyazakii. Lineage (NCBI taxonomy): Eukaryota > Metazoa > Platyhelminthes > Trematoda > Plagiorchiida > Troglotrematidae > Paragonimus > Paragonimus skrjabini miyazakii. The sequence goes on along the minus strand of JTDE01000557.1, from coordinate 233,277 downwards.
TCATTTTGTATAACTTATTCAGATTCCCTGTATGGATCACCCGTCTATCGTTACCATGACCGAAATGTTTCACTCTCCCGCCGAATTTCCGTAACTCCATCACCAATTGGTTTTTATTCCCCTTTCTCTGTACGTCGTACATACACAACGAGTCTATTTCCCGCAACGCACATGACCAACCTGCCGAATCTAACTCAGCGTGAACCAAAAGGCTCGAGCGGTCAAGGCCCAATGAGCACCAGCTATCGGGACTCTTATCAACCATGGTTAAAAAGAGATTGTGTGTTCGATAGCACTGGCACTGCCAGTAAAATATATCAAACCTCAGCCTCTTCTCGTGCGACTCAAGAATATAACATCAAACCGCTGTCTGTAGACAGGACTTCTAATGTGAGTTCTATGGATTATTCTTCAGTGATTTGGTCTCATTTGTCGTTTTATTGTCTGCCGAAGGGTATCTCATCGGCTTTATGTAAACCTACCGTTGTGAAGATCTTCAAAGCAATCAGCGTCTACGGCTTTTCGATTAAAAGGAAAGGTGTTAAAACCGTAACCTTTTCTGTGTAACGAAAAAATAAAGGATGTGTTCGATGAGTTCGCATCAGCTAAACTCTTTTTAATGTCTGGCGGCCTGAGTTCTTAAACTCATCGCTATTCATTTACGTACTATTTGAGTTCTGTGCATAAAAACTGATAGATTGAGTGTTTTTGCTGACTGGTAAACTGGTTTGGGCTCTGTTTTTTCCGCTGGCCTAATCAAGTTTGTTTGGTGTTCGAAAAAGAGCATATAATTGTCACATTTAATTCAACTCCGTCACCCCTGTCGGGCTTTTCGAGGTAGGCAGTATGAAGTATATGTCTCATTATGCCCTGGTAAGTCGACGAGAATGTGCTACCCTTCAACATAGTTAATATTTTATGAATCTAACTTATTATTCCTGTAACTCTCAATCGGTATGCCATTTTACCGTTATGTTACCAACTTGCGCATACAATCTAGTCATTTTATACACACGAAGCTGTCAGCTGTTCCGGCTTGCTTGACATTTATTTAACCTAAGTTTTACCTGTACATTGTTCGATTACCCATTTGATAATACTATGTTATTGAACTAAGTAATTGAAAGAGGATTGACGCGGAGCACATGCTGTTCGGTGTGTTGACTGAATTGTGCACGTGTTCCATCATTATCTTATCCTCTCCACTGAGCAGAAATGACGTTTCAAAATTGCTGTAATCTACTCTTCGTGGAGAGTCAATTTGAATCCTTTTTTAACGTCCGGATACCAATTTCAAGGTGGCCATTTCTAATCAGCGTCATGGTCGTCATCACTACATACCATACTTCGTCGGTGATTCAAATCAATGCTTAGCCGCCAAACAACCATGAAGAGGAGAAAATTCAATTGGGAGTCAAAAGATAGGGAAGAAGTGGATCCTGATCACTAAATCCTCTAGTGGCTAAATCCAAACATTTAACATCAGGGTACCTACCTGTTGCAAACAAATAAGTGAACTGTAATTGGGAGTGTTATGCCTGTCTGCTATACGATAACACTCAGTATATTGTTTTTACATGGAGAGTGGAATTTGTGTACAAAATTTAACGGATCTCCTGGGGGCAATTATTTAATGTTTTAGTTGGTGCGTGTTCGCCAGCTGTGATAGTAACGATTTGCAAGATTGAGGTCGCAGTCACAGTGAATTGTTGATCGGATTTTGCTTGACTGTTGACAAGGTAATTGTACGAGTGACTTTTTGATCAATTATAATCAAGTGTATCGCGATTAATTCTACTTTTGCTTGTAGGTTGGAAAGCGGTGATGCGTGTTTCACTGTGCTATATAGTAATCTCAAATACAAGTCATTATCGATCATTGCTGCACACATGGTGTTATGCTGAAGATTAATTGAGAACTGTTTGTCAGACCCACGGTCTTTAATTAGAACCTTAAATATCTCGACTACTTCAGTTTGGTTCCGTGTGTTATCGTTGTATTTAACCTACTTATATCCAGAAGCCAGTTTGGTGACTAGACTGTTAACCTGACTTCTCAACACTGTTCAGGCCGTCTGGTTTTCCGAGGTCTCAAGACCAATCGCCGTATTAACGGCTTTTCAAATAATCACCCTCATTGGTCACGAATATCTGACCTCGTTTACGCAACCATGGACGTTACGCTTTTCCTAAACATACCTGGTAGCTCATTTGCAAACCAACGGTGCAGTTATCATACAAGACGTCCAAGGATGCATCTGGGGGCGCTTTGCGTCTCACTGACAATGTGCTTCCCGTTTGAGAGGCAAGCCGTGCAAGAGGACGTGCTGCCTGATGAACCATCCGAACCTGGGTCTGCTTAGTGTAGGCTGGATCGATGATCTTGTACTGATGGAACGTTCGCCAAACGTGCTGTGTGCTGCTAGGTGCTACCTCAACGAAAGTTAGCAGCAGTTTCCCAGGATGGTCTCAATAGCTACATAGTTGCCTCCTTCCCTCGGAGGCGCGATGCGAGACCTGTCTTCAGACGCAAACGACCCGCTCTTCACACGACATTGGTCACCGTCGACCAGAAGTCGGATCACACAGACCAAACCGGAGTCATCTGACAGTCAGCTACTTCAAAGAGGCTGCGCCAGTTACTGTCATAAAGAGACCAAACAGGTGGGTGCGTATTTGTGCTGCTTTCTGAACTGGTCTTAACGCGGCCATCTGTTTCCCCTTCCTGTACCAGAAGGTTTATACACCAAGTTGTATGGAGGACGATTCCTTATCAAGTTGGATCTTGCGGTCGCTCGTCTGCAAGTTGAAGTCACACCATGGTCCAGAGGAATGACGATCAGTATCCACCGCTGAATGTTCCGTTGCCCGCGTTCGCCATTCGACGCTGAGATTGCTCTCGTTCAATACATAATGGTCACGGTGCTGATAAAATTCTCTGGAGCAATCGCTCATCTGGACAGTATCATAGTGACTGACGTCAACGAAGGCGAGCCGTCCAAGTGTTTGAACCGGGCGCTCAGTGAGACAAAAGAGTACGGATTCCGCATCCGTTATACGTGTCAATTCTTTATACGTTCAATACGTTCAATCAAGTTCCCGAGGCTCGTTTCCGATCACAGCGGTCGCCGTCCGGGTCCTGACAGTATCCGAACCACTAACCAGATTCCCCCACCATTCTGTGTCCCATTACATCGTTTTTTTTTTCTGGGAAGTATCGCATCCGGGCACCCAAAAATTGATGATCGGGTGCATTTGGTGAGATGAAGACGATGTTCAACTCCGAAAAATAGTTGACCTCCAGGTGGTCGCATCGGCTGCACTCAACTTTGTAGTCAGGGCCGCAATCCGTCACATCTTTCCTAATGGCTGTCAAAAGGCGATTGCTCATCCCGACAGAAAAGAACTGCGGGCGAATTGAGAAAAGAGCTCTTGCAGTCATCTATGCCGCAAAGAATTTCCGTGCGATTTTCTTTGATCATTCTATTTTGCTCATCTGTCACAAACAATTGCATTTAGTCTTGTGCCCAAAGAAGGGATTTCGTGGCTACACGGCGAATCGGCCTCAAAAGTGGGCCGCGATGCTGTTGAACTATGATTTTCAAATCAAGATAGGTTACCACGACAGTTCCTTAAGCAGACGAGCTCTCCTGCTTGTTTGAATCACAGACACTAGACCCAGATGGATCAGTACTTACAGCCTTATCATTCGAATTCGAAGAGAACCAGATATTCTTGGAGACTATCTATACATTTTCAGGCATTTCGGGGATAATCCGTAAGGCAACCTAACGTGGCACAACATATATGCACGCAATGGCTGCAATCCGAATTCTTAGGTGACTTGATATGGTGCGCTCGGAGACGTTCTTTATTTTCTACTTTCAGTGATTAGTTTCCCTTTGGAGGAGAAGTTGTAGTACCATCGGAACTGCTAATTAAAGTTAATCATCAACTTCATACCGCTGTTTTGGGCTCAACAGAATAAAGGCATTAGCACAACAATGTGGATGTCCGAGGAACTAGAACAGCTGGTACATTCAAGTCGCAGCTTGCGCACTGGTGTCTGAGGCATTTCCGTAAACACCACTACGGTCGTCGCCCACCCTCGCAGCACCACGGTTCAATTTTTTGTCCTACCGCTCTCTTTCAAATTTTTGCCAACTTCGCTCCTTTTCAATAATGTACGCGACAGAGTTGTAAGGCTTTTTTCCGTCAAGACATTATTGATTTCAGGCACATTGGAAGCCGCCTAGTCGGCCTTTATCAGTTCAGCGGGATAAATGGTGCAAACTGGCCATGACGGAGTCGTTTCGTATATTTTTAATGTGAACAGCACTAAAAATTTATACCATTAAACATCACTTACATAGACCAAAATCTGTAGTGTTTTACAATGTGTGTCATTTAAGAATTCGCATATTTTTGTAGTTCCTGATATGGTGCTACTTGGCAGTTGCCGTGGATCCTCGGAATTTTGCCATCGCCTTTCAGCATAACCACAATCGTAATGCCTCATGCGGATGAATTCACACGAGTGATTGTGCCTTTCGTTTCCATCCGACAGAGAAAAACACTACCCCCGTTTCGAAACTATAAAATAGTACCCTGGGCTTCCAAAAAGCCGATTCACCCTCTGCTTCCAATTTCCCTAGAATCACTTACAACGTCTGTGTTGCAGCAAGCGCAGCAAACCATCAGTTGACGAAGTCGAGATTGCATCACTCCCAACTTTTCCGTATCAGCCTTGTTTAACATTGACCAGGTGTCTATTCGTTTCAAAGCTTTCGATCACAGACTCACTGAATTCGTCTAGAATACCAAGAAGCAGGTGCTCGTCACTCTTCTCTCGTGGTGTTGCACTTGTAGTGTGGTTTCGTCAAGCGACATCAGAGGGCGGTCATCTACACCGTGGATAACGGGATCTGTCTAAGTCACATTTTCATGAGTCTGTCGAGTACAGGGCAGTTCTCTGTATAGTAGACTGGGTGCTTTCTCTACCAATAATTGTCATGTTGCATTCCAGACCTGTATCTGGGGCATTGGCGAATGAATAGTTGCACTCCAGGCATCACCTGTAATGTATAGTTTTGATCAGACTCCATGTTACGACTTGCAACTCTGAATTCCGTAAGGTTACATTCAGCACTTTAAAATTGCCTAATTTTACCACTTTTGCTACATGTATGGCAAATATCGTACAGTATAGGTAACACATAGAAAACATGACTTCTACGATAACTTTTTGATACCTGAGGTTGGATACATTTGGGTATTTTGCTTATCCGTGAGAAAACTCCCGTTGTGAATGCCTTTACAACTCTTAGTGATGTTTGGGAGTTGTGCTCAGATTCATTCACACGGTGGTTAAATTCTTAGAAACTATACTAGCATAGTGGTTGTGGGTAGTCTTTCCTCGTTTCTCGTGATAATATGATACTACCAAACAGATTTCAAAAAAGGATGTCAGTACAGTGGCTGCTTGTCGGTGCCAGTAATAACTGGGCTAGGGCATCTCCTTTGTCGGAAGGGATAGCAAAACGAACTTAGTCTAACGTCTATCCAATCATCTAACAGAGCGTAAACATAGTGGAACAAATATCGTGTTATCAACTTCTCCAGAGCTACGCAACGTTCTGTAAGTTATCTAACAAATTGTCAATGTATTCAGTATAAAGCCGTTTATTTGCTACAACTGCGACGTTAAGTACAGAACTTCCACAATCTGTCGTCTTGTGAGACCACTGTACAGTTATTGGTCAAGTTAGTCATCTTGCTTGTGTTTGTTATATCAAGCCTTTAACAGTCACCAAATCAAAGAAGTTAAAACCGGTGAGGCGGACGTGTTGTTTTATACGGATTCAACTGACTCGCGTCCATGGAAATCGATACCGAGTTACCCGTCACTCTGGTACCCAATCAGGACTTACACAACGACCGCCTTCGACATAATCTGTAAACCTACGTAAGAAAAGCAATTGCTATCTTGGGTGTGCTTGCACGGTTCTTTTGCTTTCTGTATTCCTCGTGCGGAATGCTAATCTAAACTTACTGGGCAGATGTTGACTAAAGCATGTCCCTGACCTCCTATTAGTGATCAGAACAACAGACCTGTTAGGACAGTATTTCGATGCTTGATAATCGGGTCCTCAGAAAACTAACAGACTTCCAAACTAATCTGATAGTTTAACTCATGATTCAGAAACCGTTATAAGGCTCGATCTTTAGCTTTTTACACTTCGGCTCAAGGTCGAAATCGAGTTGAAACGCCTACAGTCGTTAGGTATCATCAGTCTGATCCAGTCTTCTGACTAGACAACATTCATTGTTCCAGTTGAAAATCCGATAGACCGTACCGACATGCGGCGCTCATAAGTCGGCCTTTATTATAGAACATTACTCCATATTTTGGATAGAGTATTCGTATGTCAAAATTCGCGTTGGCGAAAAGCGAACCGGAAACATATCTGTTCACAATTGCAACCAGGTAAATCTTCCAGAGTCTATAAAAAAGTTTAACACACTTGTGGGATTATGTCAGTACAACCGCCTATCGTTCGAAGTGCATTCAATATCCGCTATGATTGAATGGATAAAAGACACTTCGGTTAAGTACATTTCGAACGTGTGTGCCTACCCTGATGTTATCCTGATAACTACTGCATTTCCGATAATGCAATTCAAACTTAAAGAAAAGGGGTTATGGTTGAAATTATCTAGATTTTTTCCCCCACGAACAGTGCGCAACATTTTGGAATCTCATTGGACAACCATAGATTACATTCTATTTGACACAATAAAGCCTATTCTGAAGTCCACTGCATGGCACCATAGAAATTACCTTACCTTGTCGATTTACCATAGCCGTTTTATGCGGTGCATGGCCACAATATTGACATTCTTGCAAAGACAAAGTAGAACAGATTTAAAGTTGAGCAACATGCTTTTAATTCCATCAAGGTACTCATCAAGAGACCTGATATATTGCTGCATTATGATCTTCAGATTATTTACTATAATATCTCATTGTGAGGATTGCAGACACTGTTGCCCTATGGACTGGATGTTGAAAAGTAGCGGCGTTCGTAAACTTTTGCGCCAAAGCAGTAAAAGCGTCCAATTATCACATTCGGTGTGTTAATGTTCCATCCGAATTTACGGAGTAGATGCGTCTGACTAATTGCCGATCAAAAATCATTTGGTCATATCGAGAGAAACCAGTGGACCTGACCAGATGGTGCTGTGGGTCGAGCGGCCGTTCACTTCAACAGTGGCATAATACTTCAAAATATTGAAAGACATGGAAAGAGAGGGAAATGGATGAGGTAAGACTAAACAGAAGTATAACGTTATGGACTGAGGTACGCGATGGATTGTGGCACGCTGTTATTTCTAATGACATTTATAACCCCGATTTGAATTATCGTATGGTCCCAAACTGGGCGAACAATTTCCACCGACTCTCACCCACGGAATATTCATGGTTTTTTTCCTTGTGAACCTTAAGAGCAACCGAATCGAAGACTGGTTTTAAGCTGAAAATTACTATGACGGTCGGTCGCCTGTGAGAATGTGGATGCTTTAGTGCTTTCTCGTTTGATCGGAATCCTGTTTGTTCTGCATATATCTGACTTTCCATGAGTTTGGTAAGCCGACGCAGTATTAAGCTAGTGAGTAGCTTGGATGCAATAGAGACTAGGTTGATACTCTCTGTGATTGTCACTTAGGCGTGGGATTCCCTTTTTGGAGTTGGAAATAATTACTGATATACCCTGTTCGCGAGGTGCCCCTTCAGTCCCTCAAACTATGTGAAAATGTTTCGTCAGTTCTAGTGTCAACCTCTCCCCACCATCTTTGAAAAAACTACGGGAGATCGATAAGTGGAGACTTGTTACACTTCAGCAAATTCAGCTCTCAATCCACTTCTACTTCCGGTAGGTTGCCGCTCTAGAACGTGATAGCTAACCTCCGTCGTTTATATGATCGGAACTATTCTCCAAACTGTTCAACCTATTTGTCAGTTCGCCGTGGTTGTTTGGAAATAAAGTGAGCCATCTTATAATGTAGCCTCTCACTAGCTTGACGATCATTACATCTACGAACCGAGCAAATAGCCTTTTTCTGTCCCCAAATAATAAATCCTGCTCCATCTCTTTCTTCAGAGCAATTTACTGATCTATTTGTCAAAGAGTGATGTGAAAGCCAACCTGATGAATCGAATAAAGTAGTTTTGTCTTGTGTGTCAAATGCCGGCAGGCACTTTGTCGCGCTTGTGTGCATGTGATTACTTATCTACTAATATATGCGTGATGTTTGTTCGCACGCCTATCTACCAAACGTACTGTCCGTTTTTTGTACGAGTGTACGGTATCAAAAAGCGATGCGATTCATTCGTTGTTTTTACGTGTTTCCGCTCTTAAGTGTCCTCTTTGTTGAAAGCTAGCCGTAGATCCGCTCGCTAGTGTACGCGGCACAGACTTATAACCAGGAATGTCACAGTTTGTTTTCTTTGTATTTTGTGAAAGAATGCAATCTAAGGACAGCTTTTCATTTGAACTGCCACATCCTGCTATGAGGTTTTTCACCAAGAAATTTGTACCTCTGTTCTGCGATACAGTCGATTTCCACTGAGATGAAACCAGTTTTCTTGATTTATTTACTTCGTTTGGATTTCGTTTTACGTGCGAACGGTAACCGTTTTAATGTGTAGCGCATACGTCATTCCGCGAAAATCGTACATTTTACTATGAGATTGACATTTCCCCGTATGTTAAAATCTTATTTCCTGTCTTTGTGTTCTGTTACGAAATCTGACATAATTGGCGTGCTACCGTAGCGATTTATCCAAACAACTGGCCTACCTATTTTGTCATCCTTATACCCGCAGTCATCCAATCACGCGGTCAATCTCTCTAGCCGCCTCACTTCACTTTCCATCAACGGCCCCGGTCTTCCTATAAACGTCAGAACAGATCGTACTTCGAACGCGGACTGCGTCGTCTCCAACTTATCTAATGATACTTCCTCTCCTGCACACGGTGCCTCCTCGTCCATCTCGTCGACATCCTCATCTATCCGACCAACAGTTGGACTTAAGTTCACCTCGGCTCAATTTCCATCAGTGACATCGAGACCCATCATCCAATCCCCAACTGTTCACGATTCGTCACCGCCGGCCCGTCGCTCTCCTGGACCGCCCGTCTCCATAGGGAGCAGTAATAGCAGTAACAATAGCAGCGCCCCCAGATGGTCTACCACATCACGACCTGGTCCACCAGGAGGTCTCCTCACTGTCAAAACTGCTGCAATAGAGAACCAACGAAATGGCGGGCTAGTCGGACTGAATAACCTTGGGAACACGGTACGACTTCTCGATCTAGTTTTATCATAGAACAATCTTATTGTAAGCTTGTGAAAAAGTTTATAACTGCTATCTCTTTCGTTACCATAGTGAGGCCCGTGTTTTATCTCTGCTTTGTGTTAGCACAAGCTCAGTGCCATAAAACATGGAATGAACTGATATATAACTTGGACGAGTAATTCCGGTTCCCCATAGTATCATTAAAACTGAGTGATTGTTTCCGTGAGTGTCCGATGGATTACTGTTAAAACTTTACATTTTCTCGCTCTTTATTTTCAGTGCTTTATGAACTCTATCATCCAGTGTTTAAGCAACACGCATCCTCTTTTGGACTATTGTCTTTCTGGACGCTATATGTCTGATCTGAATAAATCAAGCACTATGCGCGGAAATCTGTTCGCATGTGAGTTATCGAGTTAACTGATATCGAACGTCAACACTTACTTCTGTATGAACTCGATACTTTTTTTTTCATTAGTTCATGTCATTCGGTTTTGCACAGAAAGTTGGATTTCATTTTTTCAATTAGCTAACATGTGATGTGGATACGTGACGACACTGACAGCCAGTCATTAGTTCTGTTCGTGGTTGCTGCGATCGTTCTGGTGTATTTTTGGGCCTGTTGGCAATACCAAGCCCACACATCTCCTTGCATATCGTATGCAACAAAAAATCCTGAAACAACTTTACTACAGACGCGATGGATCAATTACCGGGCTTCATTAATATAATGGGCATGGGTGTTTACTGATTTGTGGATCCAACTGGGTCATCACGTCAACGTCCAAACACATTTTTGTGTTCTAAGTTTAGGTTTTTAAGAGAAACTAATCTCTGACGCTCATTCGGATTTATCTATGTACGTTCAGTTAGTTCAGTCTCTTAACTGACGCGGAACGGGAGATATTGGATTGCTGTCTTAAGCTCCATGCCCAAATCGTTCTTCAGTAATCCGACAAGTCAAACTGAGCGTTTCGCCGTGGGACCAGAAAGCGTTTGTTGTCATGCGGCGTATTGGTTCGTACGTAGGTGGGGTAACGTCGACTAAGTACCATGTTATTATCAGGCTTAAGTGTCACCTTCGATTCAACTGCAAATAGTGCTTTCCGAAGATGCTTTATTGTGAGGAGAAAGGTCCAGAAAAGTATGTGAGTTCTTTAAGGCTCACTTCTGAAGCTGGATGATAATTCGTGAACAACTATCTCAGACGTTTGCGATTTTGAGTGATGTTTGCCAGGGATATTTCATCCCTTCAGTTCAGTCTAGATGACGTTTTGAAAGGCTTTCCAATGTCTTCCTTGTTGAGTTTCTTCCCTGTGTTAAACTGATTTACATGGAATATACGAATATCATTGTTTTACTTAGCCTCTCCACTGAAAACATGCAGACCGTGCTGAATTAGGTGCATAACCGGATTGATATGAATGATATGCAGTTCACATCTTTGACATGCAAAGTTGAGCTTTAAGATTGGCGTGTTTTTAATCCTTTAGCAAGTAGTTCGTTTTGGACTACAAACCGTTGCATTTGTTTAGGTAGTACCACCTCGTCAACATGCAATAGTATTGAGGTGTCAGTGTCTATAGCGAATTGCCTATTGCCTCAGTATCTGTGATGTACTGAAGACGCATCCGGCTGCCGTTGAAAGGGTACATATATCTGCCTTATGGCTCTACAGCTTGATCAGTTTGTGGTGAGAATGTGGACGGACTTGTGATGTTTGACCAGTGTTGATTTCATCCATTAACTCGCATTAAGCAAGGTGGTCGCATGAGCGACGTAGCTATTCAGCAGCGCGTATTTCAAAATGCTAAGGATACGCGATCAGTTGGTTAACCAGTTATATTGTCCAATCTATGACTACTCTACCATGTACTCCATATGCCAGCCGAACGATTTTGACGCTGCTCCTTAATTAACTTGACTTTAGGCAGTTGTATGACGTGGCGACCATTTGACGACATTATCATGGTTACTGACGACGAGTAAGGATTCATCAAGACCTTGACTGTTCCGGTGGTTAAGGTTAATAGTTACCATCTTCCACTTTAGGGCCTCGTGATCGTCTGAAGTCGCTGGTTCATAACGCCGTCCGGCATGACAGCATGCTGCAGCCAATGGCGCGCTTGCATCCACACTATCAGTCCCGGTTAATCCTATTTTAATGGACTTTCTTCCACAATTTCTCGCGTCATGTACACTCAATGGCTTTGATATTGTTCAGGTGGGAAGCTACTATACTAATTCTAAAGTTCATGTTGATCACACCTTATTCAAACAGGTAGCCTTTGAAGGCTAATGTCACATCGGCTACTTTTCATTAACGATCTGTGTATTCGCACTGATGGTTTGTAGAGTTTAATTAACACTCGTCGGTCGGTCGGTTTGGCTGTCAAAGTGCCCTTTGCCTACGAACGTGTGTGGACACACGTTTATGACCAATTCATTGCTTCCGTTACACAGAGTTTATTAGATTGCACGGAAACTGTTATTCGAACTTATAATACCCCTATTTTTTGTTATAGTGGCACATATTCTAGGAAACCTTGTGAGCGGTGTTGCTCTATGGTTGCGAGGCCTTACCAATCTGGATGAAGGATCTAAGCCGTTCTCAAATAGTTGACCATCTTTATATTTGAATACAATCGCACCCATCGAACAAGTAACCACGGTGACTCTCAGTTATTTTGTCATCTGGTTAATTTACTCTCCGACGAATTTCGCCACTTTCTCAGTGTCCTGTATATAAGAGCAACGAATAGCCGCATATAAATAGATTTCTGTTGATTTGCCACTTTGTGTACTTTGCTAATAAATGGCTGTCCCCCCAAATGGTGAATTAACTGGAACTTCCTGTAGGAAAATATGGAGTAGGCATTTTTTAACGCTGGTAGAGCTCGTTCAGTCGCTCAGCTACTAAGAATGAATAAATCTAGACGGTTAGGACACATACTGGGGTTACCAGCTGTACGATCTTCCGGGAAGACGTTGAGCAACGCGTAGCAATAAACCCACGATCCCAAATGGTCAAAACAAGATTGGTTCACAATGCCACGGTACTATTGAACAAATAATCAAGGTTAATAATTAGACAACCTCAACAGTTTCGATCG
>JTDE01000557.1:195128-220634 GCA_014338405.1 Paragonimus skrjabini miyazakii | reverse complement strand
GTCAATTGACGTGATAAAACAAAAACATCTAGGTCAAGGCCAATTAAGGGTCAGAAACGGAGGCGGTAGAATATACAGGGGTAAACGTTTTTGGGGGGAATTGGGTTGGGTCGGATTTTCACACGACTGTGCTTCGAAATTCGATACACCAGCTAGTTGTCTATGACGCTGCTCACACCGTACCAATACCGCAGTCGCTTGGCGTTGGTTCCGAGGTTGGTAGGTAATCATTTGTCGTAGCAACATGACAGTTGCCTGTACGTTAACCTCCACAGATCGTGTTTATCTCTTATATTGGTGACCCCGTGACTTACGCAACACATAACTGTAACTTTTCTGGAAGCTGGTGATCAATCGGGCTGAGTGGCCTGAATGTTGTCGTTGCCTAACTGTGTTGTTAACGAATGAAGCGGAGGTTGTTTTTGCAGTTGCAACCTTGCTTTCACTCGCAGCTGAGCTGGTTAAGTCCCCTTCCCCTTTTTCTTGTTCTCTCTTCCTATACAGGGTTTGCTTTTTCTTCTTCGTCGTTGTGTGGCAGTTAAGCATCGGCGTGAACCACCGATGTATTGCTGTCTATGATGATGATGATTCCTTCACAAAGTATAGTCATGTTATTGCTGATTGTTTGGGCCCAGATAAGTTAGCTAATGGACAGCGATTAGCATTGTGGTGTGCAATGTAGAATGCCCATTTTCCCCATTATTTTAGGGTTTCCACACCAATATTATTACTCCAGCTGACACATCACGTTTAGACCGATCCTGCTTGCGGAACGGGGGTCCTGTCATCGTTTTAGTTGCGCCCACGTAATCCTGTGGATGCGTTGTGTGTGTTTTCGTAATACTAGTCAATGTAGCATGAATTCGGTTTTTGTGTAGGCAAAGAATGCTCAGTACACGCACACAACAGTCACACATTTTTCTCCTTGTTTGTCCGCTAGACCGTGCTCCCTGGTTCGATAACATGGCACCTTGACACATTTCTTGGGTCTTTGATACGAATTCAATTGTCAATCAGTCAGTCAGCTTGGATTTCCATTTGTGTAACCTTGGTTTGGCTAAAATATTCCTCCTATCATGTGCATTTACGTGTGCATACTCAGTGATCGCCTTGGATTTCCATCGTGTTCAGGAATACAATGCATATGAAACTGTTGGTATTAGCTCTAACAGGTTCACTGGATGGTTACGTAGTTGGCAGTTTGGTATGTTCTGTCCGCCCAATTGTCATGTTTTTTTAATCAAACTGATTTTCCACAACCGTTCTCTCAAGGGCCTTCTTTTTACGTTTCACATTATCTATTTTTCAGCCTATGTCTCTTTAATGAAAGAGCTTTGGGATCCGGAGCTTCTCGAATCTTCTGTCAGCCCACATCAGTTCAGAATGCAAATGCAACGTTTCGCTCCGAGATTTGTTGGCTACGCGTGAGTTTTTCGTACACAATACATTTCAGCCTGACGTTAAGTCAGTCTGATGTAGGTACAATGCATTTGTGCAGGTTGTATCAGAAGTGTGGATTCAGATACAAAATCCAGAGTCCCAACCGAAGCGCGTATTCAACGAGCAGGCTTCTTGATGTAGTCAGTCGAATGAACAAACAGACACAATACACCGCTGTAACCACTGCCAGAATGACTGGCACGGGAGTGTGCGCGTCTTTCTGGTCATGTCGCTCGACACTATCGTCTCAATGTATTGATCTCCGCGGCCCACGATCAATGACACCTGGCTGCTGACACATGTCTCCGTAAATGTTACTGCACTTGAAAGGCAACGCTGGACTGGGAACCAGCATACATCGTTGATTGCAAACAAACAAGCTAACAGTGCGATTATTCCTTAGCGGATTGTGCTATCACGATAGTCTTTACACCGAACGCTGAGTAATAAAAAGCTGTGTGCAGAGACGGAACAGATTTGCAAATTTCTAGAAGGTAGACAAAAAGCTAACAATCCTCCTGTTGAATCTGAGACACGTCCTTTCTGTGTTTTGGGTTTATCGCTTCATTTGCGGTCTCCCACGTGACGTTTTATAGCCGTGTTCTCAGTGCGCCAAGCGACGCATGACATCCTTCGGCTTTGGGGCCTTGCTATTGAGGCATCCCGTTCTACTTCCTGTCAGCATAAGTTATTTGCCGTTTTGTCCTTGATAAAGGCAACTTATTTCCTTATCGAGGTCGGTTCGAAAATGTTGTCCCTCATGCCGTAACCAGATCACACTGGTGTATGGCGGTGAATAGGATTGTCTGTCGTTTTACGGAAACAGCTACCGATATTGAGACCATTTTTGTACGTCGCAGATGAACCATACACAACTTGTAGATATTACTGGACACTTAGCCAGAACTGACCATATTTCCCTGATGTACGCCTGTCGGTGCCGTTTAAAACGTTACACGAGACACTTTGTACATTCCATGCAATAAATCTTCGGTCTCTATTCCCAACCGAATTCTTACACACTACGTCTGGTTGACGTGTTTCTTTGAATAATGACTTAATGCATCGTGTGCCAAAACAGCCAATCTATGATATTCCACTACACATGAACCAAAACGGTACCTTAATGAGACAGTAACCTATTAAGTATACGAATCTACAAATTACCGCTAGAGATGTATCGTCCTACTAACGAGTGCAAAGATAGAAAGAAGATTAGTGTGTAAACCGTAAATTCACAAGAGATCCTCAAAATGTTCCTCGTGATTTTACTTACACAAGAGCACTCTACTTAGGCATAATGTCAGCACACGTTGCAAAGTAGTCTCAAAGATTTCATTGAATTCCAAGATTATGGTCATTTTCAATTCCTCCAGTGTGTGGATGTTTTCTGTGAACTCTGTTTTTGAGGTAGCACCAAGGAAGGAAATCTATTAAAGTAATATCTGACGACCGTAGGGGCACTCTCTTTGTCCACCGCGACCGATCCATCGTCGCCCGAATGTTTCATCCAGTTATTCTCGTACATGTAATGCATAAGTTGGTGCTGCATCACCCTGTTGAAATTAAACGTATTCAAATACTCCCAGTTGCTCCATCTCTGGTACAACATTCTACGCAACAATCGGAGCTAGGAGTGTTTTAGTTTGTAAGTGATTGCGCGAATGATAGTCTTATCTATAACGCTTTTATCGAAAAAGGAAAGCTTAATAATCCGTGTTCCAACAAGCCCCGGACAGACCATAAGCTTTGGGCTGTGCTGCTTTCGGATTGGATCAAACCGATGGGGATCATTGATATACCATTGACGAGATTTCTGCAGGAATCCATCCAGACAGAATACTGCTTCTGCAATAACTACTGTCGAAGATATATATATATATATATATATATATATATATATATATATCGCAGCTGTCGCATTCCCATAGATCATTCCCCACAAGCGAAAGTGGTTAAGCATGCGATAATTCGGTCGTGCCTAACATGAGGTCAGTGGCGCAGTGGTAAACACGGTTGCCTCATGGACAGCGTGGCCGGAGTTCTAGTTCCAGCGGTGTCAATGATATGCAGTACTGACGAGCTCTAATGGGAGCGAAACTCGAGTCTAGTGCTTCTTTTCGAAATGGGCCGACTGGAAAGTCTATGAGAATGCGACAGCTACGATCAGTTGTGGGTGGTGCTCAACTTGAAATATATATATTTCCAATAAATTCCACTTGCAAAATAGCTTATGTTTGCTTACGTCCGATAACCCAAGCCTGTATGTCTGTTACTTGTATCTTCTGAGCAGTCTGTGTACAGTGGAATTCGAAGTGTTACTTTCTTGAGCGGGCCAACGGACGCTATTTCAGGGGCTATTTAGTTTTACACGTCACGGTACCTCCTTAGCACAAGAACCACCTGTTGATTTGCACGGTTGACCTCTTCATTGCAGATCATGAACACTGCCCATCGCAACAAACTTTTTCATCAGCCTTCGAACTGATTTGCGGGTAACCGACCGTGTACCCACACCCTTTGCATTAGACTTGTTAGTGGCCTCCTCCGCACGTTTACCACAAGCCGCGTAAATAAAAACCAGTTCTGTACGCTGTTCACTTGTCAAACTGTTGGCACTTCGTTCTCCTACTAGCGTTCCAGGAGTGTGATTTGCTTGCAGCATGTTAAACTCGTCCAGACAATGTGGTGCACGGCTGCTATCCAGCAAATCGAACTGCGGAAATTGTAGTCCAACATAATAAAGGAAGAGTGAGACAGGCAAACAGGCACCCATAGCCCACATGTCCGAAGTGCCTTCCGTAAAATGTGAGTATCGATTTTAACCTGTCATCAAAGTCATTTCTACATGCAGTCTGTACAGTTAGTTTTTAATTAATCTCCTAGTAATTTGTAAATCTGTTCCGTCTCTGCACACAGCTTTTTATTACTCAGCGTTCGGTGTAAAGACTATCGTGATAGCACAATCCGCTAAGGAATAATCGCACTGTTAGCTTGTTTGTTTGCAATCAACGATGTATGCTGGTTCCCAGTCCAGCGTTGCCTTTCAAGTGCAGTAACATTTACGGAGACATGTGTCAGCAGCCAGGTGTCATTGATCGTGGGCCGCGGAGATCAATACATTGAGACGATAGTGTCGAGCGACTTGACCAGAAAGACGCGCACACTCCCGTGCCAGCCATTCTAGCAATGGTTACAGCGGTGTATTGTGTCTGTTTGTTCATTCGACTGACTAGATCAAGAAGCCTGCTCGTTGAATACGCGCTTCGGCTGGGACTCTGGATTTTGTATCTGAATCCACACTTCTGATACAACCTGTATATCAGTGATAATCGGTTGGCTTCTCCGCGCCAACCTAGTTAAGTTTGACCTCATTAACCGGTTTCCCAGATTGTCGTCGATGTTTGTCGGTGATCGGTTAATGTTCGCAAGCAAGCAATTCCATTGTCTTTCCAGATCATGGTAATTTATGTGACCTGCAATAGAGACTCGGACTTCGGTTACGACCCCATCACGCCTCGGTGATACGGGAGCTTGTTTCCCGAGGGTGGCTACTCATCCGATAAGCCCGCTTATTTCACAGTTGACTCCAGTATGACCGGACTTGGTTTCGTCATTTTTCAGTGTTCGTTTCTGCTGTGATTTTACACCACCACCTTCGTCAAAGTCTCCTTCTATTTGCCTCGATTTTTTCACATCCATGAAACATCCAACACGGTTTTGCCTCAATCAACACAGAGATGAAAGCCTACGTTTGTGTCATCTGTGAACAAAGCTTGACTGCACCCAAATGAACAGTTGTGGGCTTACGCCTTTTTTGTTGTTTCCAATATCTCCTAATTGTTAGTATCGTATTCTCACAATTAGTCAGTTCTCATTTCTGCGGGGTTTACAGTTGACCACATTTGCACTGGATGTAATTGTCCTCAGATAATGGTCATTGTTTAGTTATGTTTCCCTTGCATCTTTGGCATTAAAGACAACAATGTACCAATGGTTCGTGTTCACGCCTAACTTTCATACAACCGTAAAGAAAACGACAACCTATAGGCAGGAAAAAAAGAAGGTTAAGAGAGGGGACCTAACTACTGATAATAATTTTGTTTATACTCAAATGTTCAACATCAGCCTTGCAAGCAAACAATCAAGCGTTGAATGAAAATGCGGTGTCACCAACAAGACAGCTTCCCCGCGGCCTTCACTACCCTGTGTCATTGAGTGTATTTGTTTTACAGACAACTCGACCAAACAACTAGAGTGTTTAAATTGGATGTAATGATGTTTCTCAAAGATACACTGATAAAAGAGCTCTTTGGGAAAATTTTGATGCAGAAAACAGCCAGAAAATATATTTTGAAGCTCCGGAGGCTCGTCTCTGGAATGTGATATCAGGACGTGTACACAACTTTATTCTACGTGTGCGCTCCATATCTCCGTATAGCAGAGCTGAATTCCGTTTGCTTGTTATAAGGTATGTGTTTATCCGATCCATCACACAACTCTATAATCTATTTGTAACCTTGCTGACCACAGACCTACAGTCAAATGTCACGTCGCTTAGGTCACTGCATCAACAAACGTGTTTGTATGCAATTCGTCTAATCCTTGGTGTATTTTGTCGCTGCGCCATTTGTGTTTACATGTGAAGGTTCCACATGCATTCCGTATGAGCGTGTGTTATGCGGGATGCCAGTGTTTATCTCATTTGATTGCCCTCGTATGTTTGCACTGTCTCCGTTTTTCTCTTGTACAGCCAGCAAGACTCGCAAGAATTTCTCCGTTACGTTTTGGAGGGTTTACACATGGAAGTAAATCGCGTGACGAAAAAGCCACCTCCAGTCACGCCAGATTACGCGACCGAGGACAAACTGGCGTGAGTTTTTCGTCTCATAAGTCTAATTTTTACTGTCTTGCTCTCTTATTGGGCCACAGCTGTGCAAGGTATGACTATTAGAAAAATTGAATATGTTGTTTTTGGTTTTTCGCACTGTTCTTATATGTGTATTTATCCCCCCTGTCCAACACACTAGGTCTTCGTTTCAACAATAATTTTAAAATTCGATCGGTTGCGTGTGCACTGTTTTCCGGTTGTCTACGCCAAGATCAAACATAGTTCTAGGGACTCCATCCGGATCAATGATTCAAGAGTCGTATTCCACAGGTAGTTAGATGAAACACGAAGCTCACAATCTGTGGGTAACCGATATGCCGGGTTGCACGCCTGTCAGACATGATCTGAAATATCCAGTGCATCCTCATTCAGAGCAGACTTACTGCAGACTTACTATCAGTCGTCATGGCAATTCCGTGATTAAAGTGAATGCGATTATCTATTTCCTACTGAAGAAGAACCACGAGTTACGCGGTTATTTGTGCCTCATCTCGTTCACTTATTGTAACTTACTGATCAGTAGCTTGTTCTTGCGTTATTCTTATGCTTTGTGATCATCAGGTACTCTAGCCGATCATTGCTACCTACGTCTGAAGGTTGAATGTCACTGTATACGACCTTCTTAGTTTAACCACTGATGCGTCTCATCATAATTATCAATATAATCATCAACAGCAATAATTCAATGATAGACACTAGTGTTTAACTGTCACACAACCTGTAGGATGGCAGAGGGTAGGGTACTTATTCTGTGAACCGCCTATACCCAGATTCAATATTAAGGTGCCTGTACATAACAAACAAACAGCTTAGTTGCAAATAAGAGTGGAACGACATCTGCAGGGCAGCTCTCTTGCGACATCGTTACTTGTCTTTACTTCACAAACGACGATGTTTCCGCCCTTGGATTCAGTTGGCCTCCCTATCTTCCATCGTTTCCGGCCGGAGCCTCGATGGGTCACGAATACCCCAACCGGAGAGACAGAAGCAACCTATCCTTCGTACCTGTGATTCGAGCCACCGCACATTTAAACAACGATGGACTGTTCTAAAAGAGAAACTTCCAAAGCAAAGGAAGACTAGTTGGAAGAACAAGCAACAGTGTTGACGTATATCTGCCAGGAACTGAAACAGAATTACATCTGGTAGCGTTCTTAACCAGTGATTTGAGCGAGTACTAAGTTCACTCCTTGATTTTTCTCAATCATTGGTAATTTCGCAGTTTGATAATCGCCAAAGGTGTTACCAGTCAGAAATGCGCATTTTAATTTAATTTCATACCATTCAGTCATCTAATATTAAGCTTCCAGTTACTCAACTCAATCAACAACCTTCGGTTCTTCATTTTCCAGTCTGTGGTGTACATTTTGGGACAAAGCTATTCGTTGTAGAACTACAAAAACACATCTCAAGGAACTGAACAGAACGGAGTGTGATATTTCATAAAATCCGTACCCCATGGAATTTGTCACTCGACAGTACATTGCCTTATTTACTGATTAACTATTGATATTGACCTGTATTTTGGCAGTCCTAGAAAATTCTTATTACAACGAAATACTACGTGACTTTCCATATCGAGACCATACGATATGCGTATCGTTCCAATGTGTTTCATCAGGTGTTACTTATCCCTCGCCGCACACTGGCAGTTGTGGTGCAGCTGATACCCTTGTTGTAATTCACAGGACAAATTAATGACAGATGGTTTAGAAAGAGGTGACCAATAGTTATCAGGTTACAGTACCCCTTGGGATGTAGATTATTTGTCTGTTCTCCCAGAGTTGTTGTTCCAATCGGTGTCCTAGATGCTCACCCTTTTTATCATAGTTACCGATACGGTATCACATCCTGGCTAGGTTTGCACAGCTTGTCATCATTCTGACCATATGCAGCTTGACTATTCCCGTAGCAACAAAAGCTATTTGAAACAATGTAGTCTCCTAATACATTCGTTACGTTCTTCAAAAACTATCTGAGCATATAAGGCGAACGCTTATACATATGTTGTGGACACATTCGAGGGTTTATCTGTCTATACCGTGGATTTATCCGCATTGTTCCTATTGAGTCCGGTGAACAAATGGGAGTCATGCAAAGTAATAAACAAAAGTGGTGATTGGCTGATTAACTAGTAAATCGAAATGTTAACATCTCGCGATATATGTCTTCTCTCTGTTTTGACTAAAAGGTCACTTTAACAACCGGTATCGAGAAGTCAACACCAACCACAACAGATTGCACAACAACAAGAACAACAAATTTAGCACTTCCGAACGGATATGAGAACAACAACAAATAATTTGTTCGCAAGCGGACAATGTAGCAAACATGTTCGTTTTCCGCTATTCATTAGCAGACAAATAATAACACATCTTATTTTATGCCCTTAAAGTTAGTGGTTCTGGTTAGAGATATGAAAGGCAACGCAGTCAGTGGGTTTGACAAGAATAACAAGTAACCGTTACGCCATACCATGTAGATTCAAACATAACCTAACAGATAAGTCAAAACCACGCACTGGTGGTACATGAGTCGTTATCCGCACTCGATTTATGAATCGATCTCTGTGAAAACTTCCACGTTGCCACAAGTTTCCTTTGTGATTGACGTCGATTTCTTCAACAGTCATAGGGAATAAAATCCGACGTGACTAATTAGTGGCGAAATGACGGGAATGTGCACAAATATATTTGTTTCGTATTTGGCCAAGTTCAATCACCGTCCTGAAATTGTTTTAACCCATCTACGGAGCTTGTGGGGTCCATTCCAAACATGTCAAAAGGCGTATCATGGCCATTACCGGTATAATCGCCATCCGTCTATGAACTGCCAGGAATGTGCAAGAAGAATGAATTTGTTTTCGTATAGATTGCACACCCACAATTGATCGTAGTTGTCACATTCCCGTAAACTTTCCAATCGGCCCTCTTCGAAAAGACGCACTAGATTCGAGTTCCGCTCTCATTAGAGCTCGTTAGTAGTGCATATCCGTGCCACTGCTGGGACTAGAACTCCGGCCACGCTTGCATGAGGCAATCGTGTTGACCACCGCGCCATTGAGCTCACATTTGACATGACTGAATTATCATATGTGAATGCTCAACCATTTTCGCTTGTGAGTAATGGTCACTTATGTTTGCCTTTGAGCCGTAGGCCTGTAGTCGATTCGCCCGTCCGTCCTCTAGCTACTGGCATACCGACCAGGGCGTAGAATCACCTGACTGAATGCGCTTCTATCTGACCTGTCAGCCCGTGCACGTGCTATCCATGCGCTTGTGTTTGTCACACACGTGCATTGCCTGTCTGCCTGTCGATCGCTCTGGGCTCGATACATACGCCCAAAGCAAAGCGCTGGTCTCAGCGCGTGATATGGCTGTGCACTTTTACAAAGGGTGGAAAGTGCACTATCGCTTTTGGCTGACTTGTTAATGTTTATCTGCCCGAATTTATTTAACACCTCAGTTATGAGTGGGGTTTCTCGATTGATTTTTCGACCATTTTAAACCGTCAGTGTCACATCGCTGGCTGCGATATTGGGTTGGTGATTTTAAGCTCGGCACTAGTAGTTTAATTAGTCTAACTCATCCACGGGTCGGATACCACATTTTACCGTGTCCTTCAACTATGTTCTCATGAGTCGAAGCAATGGCACATTGATTTTCATGCCACTGAAGAATGTGATATAGACTACGTAGGCACTGTCTTTATCGTCGTGGTGTAGCTAATCTTCGTTTTGGACAAGCGGACAAACTGGACGTTCGCGGTTCCAATATTGCTGCAGTGGATTTCCTCAATTTCTTGATGTTAAGCTTTTTTTACTGCAGTTTATTTTTGCATTTGAAAATTCCCTTGTGGTGGGCATTCGTTCAACAGGAGGTATTCGACAGTAGTTGTTGAAAAATAAATTAAGGTTGACAGTGGCAGATTAATCGGACCATATGTATATGAAGAGTAAAAAAACAGTTGGCTGGTGAACCCCAGCTCTCCTGAAGACTGTTAAGGCAATCGGATGGTAAAAGGTCTTACAAAATCCACGCTTGAAAAAAGTATAACTCATAGGCAAAAGCGGTCTGCTTTCGTTTGGCGAAATTAAACGAAACATAAATTGATCAGACCGACCGTAGATATTTGTCAATAGACCATAACTAATACTGGCAAACGGTTTTTGATACTTTTCCTTTCGTCCGCTCATTACATAATTTCCCGTCACCTGTCGTAAACTCGCATTGTTTCTAAGCTACGCAATTGTTGTGTACAGTTTATTGCTTTAGATGTCCTAGATGACCTTCACGGTTCACTCGTGCATTCTTGTACGTGTTACTTTTGATAATACATCATGTCCAGGCTAGTGGAATTCAGTGCAACTTGTTAAACGTGGAATAATTCACTACTTACCGTTACGGCTGATCCAGATGGTCGGTAATCATACTTCAGATACTTCTCATGGCATCAATACACCAGTGGTCAATATTGAAGCATAAATGCTATACAACCTTGTGAGAAAAACTGAACTGCTATCTAAAAACAAAAGTGGAAGGGATGAAAATTCCTCAATGGAAACCTTTTTCAAACCTTTTTTTGATCATCAGGGTGCATACGTACGCGTAGTTAACATTCTTGGCCCATGTACCACTTTAAGGTCATTTGTGGACTAGATATTGTCAGGCTGGCTTGATTTATACAAGAGCCGTCGGGGAAGCTGGAATTGAACCCTTGATCGGTAGGCGAGTGTCGTTATCACTTATATATATATATATATATATATCACGTCAACGCCCAAACCTCCACGCTGTGACAATGTCGCCTGAAGAAACACAACGAAATACGCCAGATGCAACGTCTCGTTTTGATCTTTTAATCCCATTTTCATATTGGGAAACTAATTACTTCGACTGCCAATATTCCGATAACCTTAACTTTCAGCTCATGTGAAGACACAAATCGTACACAACCTCACAAACTGTCGTGGGTTTTAACAACGTAGATCATTCCATTTTGTTGCTTAAGGTTAGGGTGGGATTTCATACAGATGACAGTCGCCTAGGTAAATTTGAGCTAGCGTCGACTGATAATCCTGTTAACCTTCATTGGAATTTCTCGTCACTTAAATGTGTTCATTTTCCCCCTTTTTTCACGGCGCTTTCACCACTGTTTCTGATTTCACCGGTTCACTTCCCTCATTTTCACACTAAATTGTTTCGATTGGTCTGTATGGTCCATACAGTGAAATGACGTACAATTTCCTGTCTGTTGCATCATTAAACTTAGTTTGTTGTGCCTGACAATTACCAGACAAATGTATCCCGGTCAGTAGTTTGTTGGTGGTCGCCGTCCACAATGCTGTGGCTGGCTATCGTCGTATTTTTTTTACGACTAGCTTTTTCGAAGCGCTCTGTGTTCGTGGCATCCGATTTATCGTTGTTTGTTTCGGAAACATCCTGGGACTAATAACCTTGCAAACAAAGAGACGTACTAGTGCGGCTGGTTTCCCCCTTTTCTTGTCAATTGTGTATCAAAACGGCTTTTCTATTCTTCACCAAGAACTGATTGGTCTTGTTCTGCTTCTAACACCTGATTAATCAACTCTGCTTATCAGGATAATTGAAACCACGAAATGCTGTCGGAACAGACAAAGCTTAATAAACTAGATCGCTGATGAGCACAGCCAGTGTTTTTGGCTCGACGTATCTGGATCGAACCGAATGTACACTGCCTTCGTGATGTGACAATAACAGTTGGACAGATGTTCGTTGATGATTTTAGGCCATACTTTTATACCTTATCCGTTGAATTTATATACCTTACAGTTTACGTAATTTCCACCACACTGCTTGAATCGTGAGTGGAAGAATTCGCATGAACCATAGCTTGCTTGCATCTAGTTCCGTGTTATCAAGCAAACATGTGATTTCATCCCTATTGTTTAACGACCCCGTGCCTTCCTCCAATTCGGCTTTCATTATCGTGAAAATCTTTCATTTGTTTTGTGCAGCAATCTGCTCACGGTCACACTAATCCAACGTTGCTGACCAGCTGACTAACTGAGCATATTGACACAATATGCTCCAAGGAGTTTTGTGACAGCTAGCTTACCCGTGATGTTTTAACGAAGTGCTCCATTTTGTCCGTTTACTGATTAATTACTTATGAGTGTCACTAATCAAACTCCTGATTACCCGCCCGTAATCGTAACATCGTTCAGCGTGTTCGGAGAGGCTTGACTAAATGTGCCCATTATTGAGTTATCCATTAAAATTAACAAAGCATAGACTGCTTATAGTGATCGAATAACCTGAGCACTGCTCACTGGCGACTGTGGGTGGATGTTTGAAAGTGATATTTCGGTAGTGCGCGTTCAGTGATCAGTGGTTGTCAGTCCTCGCTCTCCTCTCGAGCGCAAGAACCGCCGTTCAAATCGCGTCAAACACTATTACTAGCTAAACTCGAGTCTACCGTTCTTCCCTTCGAAGTAAGCCAATCGAAAAATCTACCAGAATGTAAATACGGTAATCAGATGTTTACGCAGTAGTGACAACCGGTCAACATGTGCAGTCCTACTTTCGGTTCTAATTGAGTTGATTGCCTGTGATGTGTAGGCAGCTTGATGTTACACGCTAAGTATATGCCGACAATTACTTCCCTTTCCTTCCTCTTTTGTATGGTTGTACTTCGGTCAAGCATCAGTGTCGTTGACGTTGGCACTGCCGTGGTTACCATCGCGTACATTTTAATTTTTGTTATTCACGGGCGAATGAATTCATTTATTGTGCTTTTTTGTAACATAAATCTATTTTCCACCTTTGCGCTTTATTTATTTCGATTCTCTAGTGACTGTGAGAAAGCTGCGATATACTGGAGGCGGTATTTATCGATGGATAACAGTGAGATTGTAGGTAAGTTGTCATCATGATTGTCAATATGTTATTATTGAAATGATGTTTATCGTATATCAGTGTTCTTCTTTTAACCGCTTCCATATTGTTTTCAATTACATTTCATCTCTTATTAATCCCACATCCTTCTCTTTGTCATCAATGTTGACAAGAGTATGTCAGTAGTTGGCACTAACGGGTAATAACTACATAACAAAGACCTTGTGATTAAACCCAAACGTTAAGTCTGAAGGTGCAAACAAACAACGAAGTTGAAAGCGAGAGTAACGTGACTGCTGCCACGTGAGTGCACGCCTTGACCTCAACCTCGCTGTTTATACAAGGTTGTTATCTGGATCGGTGGTATTTTTTTCAACTGATATAGGACTGAATGACTCCGCTCGTTACTCGCTTTCGCTGAATAATCCAAACATTAAGTTATGACTTCATCGCATTGACTAATTTCTGTAAGTCCTCATGGTCGAATTTTATTCTTCCATTGTTCTGATTAGAACGACTGCAGAACATGTTAGCACGATCAAGAGTTAATTTGCACTTGGTCAGCCTTTCATCAGGTTACCGTACAGAAGTTGATGTCTTTGGGGGCCACCGTTATATCGGTAATTTTGCCGTACAGACATCGCGTTCTGATAGACATGGTTGGTAATGAGCTTTTTAACAACAAAAGTCAATCTGGATGTCGGATTTGGAGCACTATCTTATCCTATATTGAGGTTACTTTAGACAGCAATCTAATTGACCCAGTAACCGGATGTTGACATCTCCGCCACCTTTTCCGCTGCCTCCATTTGCCGACCTTACAGGTCACTTTGGGCTCCACTTGAGTGGCGAACCTGACCCTCAGTGGTTAACCCTTTGCTAATCCACCTGCCCACCTCGCAATTTACGTCAGTCGGTCGCAGCACCGACAAAAAAATGGCTGTGGCAAGCGACTTGCTAAAATCCTTAGTACGTCGCTTAACCAAATAGATCCATGTATACTTGGAGGTTAGGCGGGTCGATATGCCTGTTGATCGCTGTCAAATGTCGACCTCTCAGCCTCGTACTTACCTGAACCGTTGGTACCGTCCGATATGAACGATGGAACTTGTAAATCGGTGCTCAACTATTCGAAGAAGGTTCAAGGCTTCTGCGATTGATCAAATTTCTCAGCCCTGACTAACATTATTTTCTTGATCACTACCTTTAAGTCCCAACTTCATCTTTTGTTTCTTGTATACATTGAACACACCAAAAGTGATAACATCTTCCTCCCTTTCCTCTCCTTATCACTATCAAACTATTTTACACTCATGTGTACCGCAGCCTATGGGGCAATTAATCACTTGTATGCATCTATTCTGTTTAGCTGATTAAGTGGTATTACATTTTGTTCGCTCTCCATTTTAATAGCAAAAATAGTAATGAGGTTTGTGCTCACAGAGGTTGCTTTTCCGGTTCAATACCTTTCTGTCTTTGATTGTCAGTTTCAATATGGATATTGCCTATTTAGATGTGATGATGTTGAGTGTAGAATAGCAGCATTTTTTAATGTCTGCTAAATCTGCGTTTATCAGTACGTGTGATTTGTTATTTCTTTCACTTTATGCAAAGCGTATACTGTTTTGACCTGTAGTTCGAGTGGTTGAAGTAAAATCGAATCGGGTAGTTCATGTCCGGAACGTACCTACAGTTGCTCTCACGGACCACGCTTTGTGTGAATGATTGAAAGCTTACTGGTGTATATTGATCGTTTGCCAGTGTCATCCAATCAAAACAACTCGATCAGTTATCAAAACGATACTTAGTGTTCAGTGCAGGTCGTTTAAAATATTCGAGGCTGAACGTCTTGGTACGTTTATCGGATTAATTTATGGTACCGTAGTACGTCTCCTCAACATTTTATCGTTTCTTTTTCCCTATTGCATGTCCCACTCGCAGATTTGTTTGTTGGTCAGCTGATGAGCACTCTGGAGTGTGCTGAGTGCACGTTTAAATCAACCACTTTCGATCCTTTCTGGGATCTGAGCTTGCCCATTCCAAAAGTGAGTAGTTGGTTTCAGCCGGTGTATTTCTTTTACTCACGCATTTAGCTCACATTTAGCTTTCGCGCCAGCCGTTTGAATTACGTGTTTAGCATCAACCGCTTCGTGTACTTACGAAGGTGCATCAGCAGCGATGTGTTTTGCATATATAGTGCATATGTGCCAACAGAGTGAAACAAAGGCTGAGATGGTCTTCCCTAAGCTTGATCCCCAATGACAGACACCTGTTCGAAGCTTATGGGTCATGTTTGTACGATAACTGTGAGTGAGCTGTCACTGTCCAGTTACAAGACCTAACTGTTTAGGATAGAGGACGTAACTATCTTCAATTATTTGACCATCGATATTTACATTCAGTCGCATCTACTGAGTAACACACACGGGTATACAACAATATGGTCGGGAATGGAAGGTTTGAAAGCCAAAATCAAACGGACTTGTTCGCTTATCCTTTAGGGGTGTACGGAATTGCGTGTTTAGACCACGCACTAGGAATGCCAGCTAATCGCATACCACGCTGAGCGGTTTGTCGATGTTGCAGTTGATTGTGTTGGTGTTCTGGACATTGTATACCTGAGTTAATGGGATTTCTCGAGAGCCGCTGAGATTCTGAACGAGATACTGTAATTTTTGTCTTACTTACCACAACCCCCTTTCGTAATTAACGCTTCCGAAAATAGTATCCACTATTACTAATAAGTGGCGTGGCAGTTTTGATAGTTTGATAGAGACCCAGTTGCAAAAATTTTTGACTTCGACTGGATTCGAACCAGCAACTGAAACAGTATGTCCAGATACGGCAACCTCTGTACCAGCTGAGCTACGGAATCGTGCCGGAAGCTTGGAAATCCTGCTCGAATAATGAATTCCCCGAATCAATTTTTAGACTCTTCATGACAGTGCATGGAGTGAGTAGGTGATGTAATGCGCCTTTACTCTGACAAGCGTTCTATCTCGGCTTGGATGCTATACCCGGATCCCTACTGTGAGGCTTCACCCAGTCTACCAGCGCGGAATCAGGAAGAACATGACTGCGGAGAAACACACTGTAATGCCTACTTCAAGTTCAAAAAATGAGTGAAATACATGTAATTCTATAGCACGAAATAGTTCCCAAATATGGCTATTTATAAGTTGAGCCAGTGTCCAGTTGCTTAGGCCACTTCGCGATTAAGTGGTCATGAAGGATCGATTCCATAGCCGTTGCACTCCGATTGGTTCATCGGGATAGCACGATATTCACACGCACCCTCACGCCTCCTCCTGTTTGGTCCAACCTGCACGCTAGTGTTTTGTTGGTGAAATATTTCGTCAGCCCTCACCGATGACCTAGTTGATTTGTTATGATGAAATATTCCGTCAGCCGTCATCGAAGACCTAATCAGGTTATTTTGATGATATCGTCTGTTAACAGTAGCTGAATCTAAATGTGAGATTTCTGAACACAAAGGCCTAGCGTCGAAGCTCAGCTGATAGGACAGTTGCCGCGTGTTGACGTACTGTTTCTGTCCCTGGTCTGATTCCAGCCGAAGTCCACATTTTTCGTTATTGCGTCTGAAACGTTCAGTTTTGCGATCCGACGACCTGTAATTTGGAAGTTAAGATCTTTACTACTCCTTATTTTCAAGTAGTGAACTGTCAGTTCAATTATATGCTCTATCTGCCCCACGAATTCTCAACCTTTTAGGTTCTCATATTTCAGTAAACATAACCGAGTGAACATTCGTCACACAATAGTAATAATAATAATGAGATAATTTCTGAGTAAGCCGCCACAACCAGTGTCAGTTGAGAAGAGCTGTTGCTTCTTTTTCGCAGTTGGTTTGAACACAAGAAGACTGGGTTTGTGCAGAAGTCATTCCTATTCTTAATTAACAGAGTAGGCTTCAGACCGCATACGTCCGACTACATATGTGTTAGAAAATTTAGTTACGAATGTAGAAATATCTTTTCGGACATCTCATTTAAAAGGGTGGTTTATGTCATGTGAACTTTTGGAACTTTTGTGAACTTTTGTGCATCGTGAAGTGATAGATGATTACGAAAACCATCAACTATTTTAGGCAACTTTCACGAATGCGTAAAAAATGCTTTAATTGTCTATCTAGTGCGTAAAATCCATCGTCAACAAACTAATGAGTGACCAGTACATCCGATGGGTCAGTACAAACTACAGGTAAATTGGTTGAATTATGTGGGATGAAGAGAAATCGAAAACATGGTCATATTGTATTGTCACTCAAAGTGGTCTGTAGACCGTTAGCAGATAAGTTTACCTAAAATTTTTTTGTTATTTACGTGAAGAGTCGGTCACTCAGAAGTACAAATTGTATAACTTTCATAAATAAATAAAAATACATGCATAGATTTGAATATGTTCAGAAGTAGGACTGTAGGACTGTGACTGTTGTATCTTATCCCGGCCTATTGCCTGTGTGTGTCTCGGTTTGAATATTGAGTGGGTGACCTACTGACTAATCGGTCCTGTGCACCATGTGTATGTTTCTGTCTAGGTCGTCATCAGACAGTTACGCTCCATGAATCACATGGTTGCATTGCTACAGTCCGGTTGGTTATCGTTGGTTCTGTTTCTCTGATGAAATCCGTGTGCATGTTTTGAGCTGCCTGCTCGTAGTACCAATACAACTATTACGTGTTGACTGCGTTTTAAACTAAAGATACAACAATGATAAACTTGACTGTTCAGACAACTTGTCCAATAAGACGTACAATAATAATATGGTAAGTAATGTGATAGGTGTCTGTCGTCTTACATCACAACATTTACATATTTGGTTAAATATGTGATCACTAACTGACTTATTTGTTGAATTATTTGAGGACAGTAATAGATTAGGGATTGCAATTAACAGTGGTGAGACTTGATCTTTGGACGAAGTAAATTGGCTGCGACTAGTGGAACAATGGTGTAGACAGTAGGTAGTCGAAACCGAATGCCGGTATCTTTAAGAAAACATGCGAAACAATACGTAGATTGGTTTGAGTCTGTGATATCCATTTGAGCTTCTATATCTTAGCGTGTACGTTCATGTACACAGCTTTTTAAAATGATTCTCTCTCACAGGATCCCTTTGTTTTCTTTCTTTTAGAAATCAAATGTGAACATTATGGATTGTCTCAGGTTGTTCACCTCCAAGGAAGATTTGGACGGCAACGAACGACCGGTAATTGACTTTATGATCTGCTCATCTTTTTTTTTTGTGCGCATGTCCACTTGTCTACTCTACCGTGTGCTCTCTAGGCGACTCCGTAAGAGTAGTTCTCTGATTAATAAGGTCTAATTCCGAGAACTCTGGCTCGTAGAGACACGCTGTGCGATAGACGGTCTACACCACTGTTTCTAACAATGAGCAGTATGATTCCTGAAGAGCTAGGTTGTACTTTTCCGACTGCAGCCGCTTCTCAGTATGCCTCGAAAACTTCGTCTTAGATGTGCAGATTGCGAATTTCACGTTTTTTTCGGATTTTATATATATATATATATATATATATATAGACTTCCAATTTTCCTCGTGTTTTAACACCTCAAGCCACTTAGTATATTCGAATGAATATATGAGAACGCCGGGACCGTGGTAAACATATAGTTTCACTTGTTCATATATTTTATAATAAAATATCTTACGGGATACGTTCACGTATATACTGTGTCTACTAGTCACCATGATCCCTCAGTCATAAAGGTACTATCAAACCTTGTGAATTTATCAAAGGTTATCAATCTTTGTTTTTTTGAAAGGATACGTTAGGCACGTAGTGTGATATCCTCTTTACATTTTCATTTTTCCATTCGATCTCCATTACAAACACCGACTGATTACATTTTTTACTTTCAGGTTTGTGGACGTTGTAAACTCAGGAGACGTTGTGCGAAGAGTTTTTCCATCCATAAATTCCCTAGAATCTTAGTACTGCGTATCCTTTTCTTTGCTTGTTTCTATAGAATGCATGAATTGTTTGTACTCAGTGATTTGTAATAATTACACATCGATCCTACGTTTTCACAGGCTTGTTTAATGTTCATTACTGAATAATACAGTCTACGGGTATGTTAGAAACCATTTGCTTTGCTGTGAGTTTCCTCATTTGTTTGATTGAATATAAATTGTATAGCTGTTGTAGGTTCATCTACATGCAACCCCATATGCTGTTCTATATAAACATATCTAATTGTTAATCTAACAATCAACTTTTATATGTTGAACATCACTCATATTTGATCACAGATCCACGTTCAAATACACTTTTCCACTGGTACACTTCGAAAGAAAGCACTATTGACGGCAGGGTTTGTGAATAATGCAAATCCTTATCTAGACTAAAAATTGGATTCAGATCATCGTATCTGATTGGGATATATCTGTTACTCGTAACTCATGTTGTGTATTACTGACTCAGTTCACTTATACGTTGTACTGCAATGCCATAGGAGCATTACTCTGTCCTTCGATCACTCATTCCATTGATTTCAGTCGTTGACCCTATGATCATGATTTCATAGTCATGTTGAAGTTATCAAGCTAACCGAATCTACCGATAAACTTTTCTCGATCTGAATGAATGGGTGCACTACTACTGAGCCTTATTGATAAAACGAACTTCAAGTTGATCGTGTTTTGTCAATGTTTTTCCGTTGCATTCATATATGAGTGATGTTTCGCTCGTAGAAATTGCACTTCTTCACTTATCTACTTGGATTCAGTCTTCAAGTTCTTATCTTAAGTCTGATGCTCATAACTTTCTTTATGAACAGTTTTACACAGTTCGTTTGTAGGTTTTCGTTCCACAAATTGTATGACCAATTCCTTGACCTACAGCTCAGATTTGAAGCGTTTTTCTGGTGAACGATTTCGTTCAAAGATGTCCATTCTTGTAGATTATCCTATAACGGATTTGGATTTATCTGAGTTCGCTTCATCCAGCTGTAAGTGATTTAATCTATTACTTCTTGATTGCATATGCTTTTTCTGCGTGGTACATTAGAACATCCTGTTTATAGCTTGTAACTAACTCTTAAAACGATACAATTTTGATGCAGAATCGAATCAATTTAGTTGTTGTTTGTGCAGTACTTTATGGCATATAAATTAACACAATCGGTAGACAGACAGACTGTATTTATTCAAAATCGTGGAACTAGCGCGATTAATGGAACCATCAAGCAGATTAATGTCAAAGGTGATGTAAACCAATAGAAAGAATGCTAATGAAAGAGAGAACTCATTTTAGTCCATCTCATAACGCACACGATTCAACGTTTCTAATTCCTTTTATTCAGAAGGAAGTCTGGATGAGATCGACTAACGGTCGTTACGGTCAAAAACACAACAGCATTCTCAGCACTGGTTACAGATAATAACTGTTGCCTCCAATGTTTCTAGCCAACGACAGTTAACATTTTTGGGGCATCAACGGAATAAAGCCAACAATGATCAAATTTGACGCCAGTTTTTTTATACCATCACGACAAATTATGAACTGATTGCAGTGCTGTTTCTTCCAGTCACACCCAAGGGGTGTAAAAAATACTCAATACTAGCCTGTTGGTGGGTATGTGTAGGATTTATCCGAGCCACCTTAACCGAAGAGGTAATATTGCTTATTCTAAAGCCATTCAGTTCATTCCGAATACACGTTGTAGTTCAACGGTGCACACGTGGCGGTGCCAATACGACCTGTCAATGCTGTATAAAAATAATTTCCAGGAACGGGTAGTTTACAAGTATCATGGATATGGAGCTACCAGATTTTCTGCTGCTCACTTTTGCTAATGTCGACTCTGTGCACTTTGCGTACGGAAAATTCATGAGTTACTTTAATCATCCGTTGTGTTTCTTGCGCTCATAGGCTGAAATTGTTCAGCCTGTCGTGTTTGGCCCACAGAATGATATTTGTTTGGTCTGACTCGCAGAGAAAGTTGACAAAGGTTTTGTAGTCAATTAACCCCAGTGACCGATAATATGTAATGGCTAGGGAAAGCAGTCTCCATATCCTCCTGTAACCACAACGACCTCGATTCTATGTTTTAGTGGATAAATATCTGAACTGCCATTCTGACAATTAAGCACAGGTCATGGGTTTTATTCCCCGACGATTAGATCCTACACTTTTTTGCCACAACTGTCCACTATTTCGCTGGTTGTCCCTGGGTGCGAATGAAAGCAATCGATGTTTCAAAATCACATCACTTATCTCTAGGGAAAATAGAGCCTTTTTCTGGTTTCCTTCTGGCCGTTTTACTAAGAATTCTGATTGATAAATTGTGGATTCGGGGCTTGCCGCATACCTACATCAGGGAACTTGTGCGAATTTCATGCTATACACAAACGTGAACCAATGTTATTCTGTTGAGTGGTATAACATTTCACGCTGTTTCCGAACTCGTGTTGTCAGCTCGACAAATATTCGTAATCAACGTTGTTAAAAATGTAGCGTCTGTTTTTTTATGCATCCGAAGTTATCTCCGTCTCCGTTGTATGTGAACTTCTCTTATAAATCTTTGCGTCACTATTCCAATATCGAATATCGTTTACATTTTTCTTAACTTTAAACATTTATGCTTTATTCCATGGTTTTTCTTAGTTCGTCTATGCACCTTTTGTTCAAGTTAGGCGATATTGACTTGTTATAAATATTTCATTTGAGGTGTGGGTGTTATTCTAGGATTCCAACGTCTTATCTGCTCGAAAAAAGCCAGTGACTAAATGTTGCAGTTCTGTGAGGTTGTCCACTTTCAATGTATGCGTATCGATTAGTTTTTATAATATCTACTCTGGTAGTCTAGCTTCATATATCAAATAACAGCTGAGATCGATTTCCATTGGATATCGAGAAGACTTCTGACTGGCAAGTGTTACGATATCGCCAATCACCTACATTCCGACACAGTCCACAAGTCCCCATTTTTTGATTTAATAATGTTGGATCTTTTCGCTGATCAATTACACCGTCGATATGTCACATTGTTTGCCAGGTACAGCTGTTTGCATCCTGCTATGTTCATGCAACGTTTCATGGAACTGTTCCTTGTCCTACCTGCAAACGGTGTTCTCCACTGTTCGTCACTGTATATGCCCGCGTTTTAGTCATTAAAGCATATTGGCTTGAGACAGCTCTGTAATATTCAGTCTTATGATTAGCACTATTACCACTGCTTGCTCAGCTCGTTATTGCTGTCGCTGTCTACGCTTAAACAACGAACCCGTTTGCATCGCAGCAGGCAGCGATCTGGTCTATATCTGCCGGTAACTGAGTTTTCAAATTGAGTAGACTTCTGTTACGAATTTCATAGTGATCATATTGTTCTGTTCCAGGTCAGCAGCGGCGTGCAAAATACAATTTGTACGCTGTTTCAAACCACTCTGGCAGTGTTTACGCCGGCCATTACACAGCCACTTGCAAACATCATTTTCGGGATACTTGGTACGAGTACAACGATAGCCGGTGAGTTTCAACAAGACTGTTCATATGATTTGAACGCACTGTCGTGTTCGGTTTGTTAACGGGACATTTTATTTGATGATTCTGTTTCTCTCCTGGTATATTTGTAAGTGTAGACGATGGCTGGCGTCTTCTACTTTTCGGAAGAAAACGCGTAGCAAACAAACTTGTTTTTAGGTGTTTCCTGACTGTTTGACACTCTTTAAAAGAAACACTACAGAACTTAATGATGATAACTGTGCACTGAATCGGCGAGAGGTGGTTATGTTTATTTGTTGAACAAGTTGAATCACGATTTGTGTTAATGTGTGCATTTTTTGCCAGGTAATAGAGGGCTTTGGGTAATATAAGCTAAGTATCACTCGCAATTTATTACAGCTTCCGCTTTCCTATCAGCCAATCTCGTTTGAAAGGAAGCACTGGATTCGAGTCTTGCTCATGTTAAAGCTTCGGATCATTGATTGAAGCTCACAGGACAGTTAATTTGTTTATTGTCAAGGTGATCGGACTACCTGAGAATCACCATCATAAAAGACAACAGTACTTCAGCGGTTCTAGCATAACTGCCATGTAATTGTGAAGAAAAAGGTGAACCCTAACCAAGAAAAGAATGCTTGATTAGCCGCCATCTCGCCTAACATCTCCAGCTACTGACTCAGTGAGTCCCGAGATCCTCAGTCCAGAGACGAACCCAACCTACGATGACCTATCGCTTGTGACCGACTTCACTTCTTTAATCCAGGTCATCTGTCCACTTCACACCCTTTGGCAGTCGACCGCAACGTTAGCAAAGAGTGCTCGGTGTAGCAGAGGATTTGCTGGCATCGTTAGTACGTGGTCAAGTCATCTAAGTGTGTGTAAATGTAGGAATTGAACAAAAGAACTCGCCTGACAGTTACAACCAAATACTTGCTTCTTAATCTATTTGTTCCTTACCTGTTGATGCCATCCGATGCGAGCGATCGAACATAGACATTGATGACCAAATACCTGAAGACGGTTCACGACTTCTCCCTTGAGCCGCCAAGTCTCGCCGCTGTAAAGTAATATAAGCCCCATGGTTACCTCGTATACGCGACCCTTAAAGCCACAGAAAAGTGCCTCTCTGTCGCCAGATGTATACTAGATTAGTGAATACCAATCCAATCTTATGGATACGCTTTTCTATTTCACCCTCTACATCTCCGCCACCGCCGATGCACCATTCCAATTACATAAACCGTTCAAAAAATTCCATGACTTCATTATGTAACATTAAATCTACGTAATCGGAACAGCCTTGTAGAAGCAATTTGCACTTCGGAGCTGCAAAGCGCATTTCGAAATGTTTAGCATGACGCGAAATAGTGTCTAACGTTGTTTTTGCTACTTCAAAATTGTCAAACGATACCTTGTTGCCAGCATAATCAAGACTAGTCAGTCTCCTACCAGGTATGAGGTCCACACCGGCATCTTTTGAGTGCTGCAGACGGACCTCCACTGTTTCATCCACCTTGATCCGGATAAAAGGTGTTCTTGACATCGACTTCACTACAGTCAGTTGAAGCCCAACCAGATGAAATGAAAAGATTTCCGGAAGTTTTGCGTCTAGAACCGGCCTTAATAAAACCTACCAAGTGGACGGCATAAAGTCTGGTGCTAACAGGAATCCAATTTGTCAATGCGGCTGCGGTCGTCATGCTGAAGACTATATCTACTCCAGCCTGACCGGTAGTGATGACTGTGGAGTCACTCGAAATTTACAACCGGTATCAAGGTGGCAGGTAGACGACAGTGTTCCGGAACTAAGGCTTTTTTCGGAAAGGGTTTTCACTGTTCTTTCAACTCCTAAACGGAGGGGCCAGGAAGCTGTAGTTTGTCAGACGTCTACCTATTTGTCTGCCTGGCGTAATTGACTCTGTCAGTGTGATCATCACGCCGTCCGGTTTAGCCAACTAGATCATTGAGATGGACAATGCGTCACACCGTATTGAGGTCCGGTTTTGTTGTGACGGTTTCAAGCGAGTATAGTTGAGTGTTATTTATAATAATTCGTTTGTGTCCGGTGTCATATCACTGGCATAGTGGTCAACACGGCTGCCTCATTAAGACGATACCAGAGTTGAAATCTCAGCTGTGGCATGGACATGCACTGCTGGCGAGTTCTACCAGGAGCAAATCTCGATTATAATGGTTCTTTTTTAAATGAATTGTATGGACAGTCCATAGGAATGCGAAGGGCGTCATCAACTATGAGTGGTATTCAACTTGCCGGTGAAGTTATTTGAAAAATTATGCCTGGTTTTGCTTCCAAGCTGAATACTTTTTACTAAAATAACTGGGTGTTTTGTCAAGGGACCTTTTTAGTACTACTACCCTCCTTTGTTCGATCTCTCATAGTACTCTAGTGACTGGTCGGCTTTTATAATTGTTCGGTGCACGAGCGCTATTGTTTACTACCGGACTTATGCAGTGACGATGATAACCAGCTTAACAGACTTTTTACTTAGCTGCTGTTTTCGAGACCCTCATCCACAACTCTTATTGTTAACTGTTTCCGATCTTTTACTACAACATGATACTCTAGGTTGGTAATTACGTGTCTTGGTTGCCACTCACTTCCTCTATTTGTTTTCTTTGTTTTAGCGTCCATTCTACAGGCACGCAGTCTATTGTCTCACCGGAAGGCTATGTTTTATTCTACGAACTAGTCGATTGAATAGTTTTTCTCTGGACATGATTGAACTCGTCGAATCACCCTTCTGTTTGCGGGCGGAATTAGTTTTGTGTGTATATATGATAAACCCAGAGCGTT